>JAQIWN010003062.1:0-13993 GCA_034699025.1 Entomobrya cf. arborea Gr-Col-00668
CTCCTGTGACCATCTTGATTTAAAAGAATCTTCCAACAAGTTCATGTTAATGCTGCATTTTACGTTGTCATTCATTTGCAGAATCTTTTTCATGCAAGATTTGCGTTTGTTGTAGTATTTCATACTGAAGTAGTTCATAATTATACTTTTCATTGCGTCTTTGACAGGCTCTTTTTGATGAGCGCTGTGGGTTACTTGATGATTCAAATGTCTTATCATTTTGTTTGAACAGAGCTTTCTTTTTTCGCATTTCATAAAATTTCATAGCTGGATGTTTGGGTCCAGACAGGATTTGATTTGCATCTCTTAGTGTATTGCAGCAGGTCATAAAGCATTCCTTGAATTCAACTTTATCAATGTCATCAGATTTATATATCCTATTTAAAGTTGATGAAAGACTGGAGAGAATTGAATTGAGTTGAGTTAAGACATCACTGGAATCTACATCTTTGTCATGATCATCATTGGAATGCTGTTGACTGTTCTGAATAACTTGTTTTCTGTTCTGAATAACTTGTTTTCTGTATTCTTCACCGTGATGATGCCTTGTGTGATGAGCGAGACCTGTATTGTTCTTGAAAGTTCGTGGACATAAGGAGCATTTTACTGGTAACGGTATTGGTGTTTCATCTGTTTGATTTAGTATTTTTCCTGAAGACGTAAGATCCTCTGCTGCAACTTGTGAAGGTGGAGTTAAATGGGTTGACGTGTGATTTTTGTAACACGAAGGGCAAATCCAATTTGAATTGACATTATCCCTCAATTCCCTAAATTCCTTCCATGGAATAGAAAGACAACGCCTATGGAACCATTTAGTACATACGTCACATGAGATAGAGGCAGTTTTATCACTTTCGTTGTTGCACACACAAAAATCCATTAATTTTCAGTTTTCTTTTGATGTCAGCTGATCAGACTGTGATTTTTGGAAAAGTCAAATAATATCCACTAAAAGTAAAAGTAAAGTATCTTGTTATCCAAATAATTTCTTGATAATCGTCTTCTCAAATCCTTTCCAAATATTCCAAAGTCTTGGCGCAAATATGTACATCGCTCAAATTTTTAAGATAGCCAGATCAGCATAATTTTTAATCTATCAAGCTCTCTTAAATAATTTTACATTAGCTCAGTTTAATTTTGCAACGAAAAAATGCTTACCAATATCAAGAGTTTGTTTCGAAAACGAACCATTAATTTCGTTTTGTCCTGTTATTGGACCAAGGAAGAATTAATGTTAGGGGGGCAACAGGAGACTTTTGTTATCATCACTTTTTTATTTTCGAGATTAAAAATTAAAGAATACCAGATCCACCACCAATAGAAAATTTTTATTTTTATTTTATTAGCATAGTTGATATGTGCATTTGTGCCACGAAACGAAATAAAACGATTCCTTAACATGACTATCATATTTGTCGGGTAATTAATGTGTTTAATTCTATCACTTTGTTACAAAATATTTTATTTGCCCTATTTCCCCAGTCATTTGAGCTCTATTATTCACCTACTTGGTATTTAAATAAAACTTCATTGAAAGTGTATGTGTGCAATATTTTTAGAACTGAACAGATCAGTAGGTCAGATCAGAAAATTCTACCGGTAGATTCTTTTACTATTAATTTTCAGAATAGAATTAAAATTATTGATTAAGAATACTTGCCTTTAAACCTGATGATAACTATCACATTTTCTAATCATGCGTAATGAACATTCAATGAACAAAATAACTAACTTGATTTAAGTATGTATATCATGAACCAAAACCCCACAACTGCCAAGGAAAGAACCGGGTACTTCCAGAACGGCAGGATCTTCTCCACCAACTTGGGTTTTAAGGTGTTAACCACCCCTTCAAAAAGAAAATAAACACTAAGTCTAATTAATTCCTTGAAAAATAGCTAGAAAAATAACTATTCACTAGAATATCAGATAAACACTTAATTTGACCAATACTGACAAACATAAATGTCTATGCCTGTGATTGCTTTCACTTTCATGCCAACTTTCGTACGATGTGAACAATAAGAAATATCGGAAGAAAAAAAAATTAATTATTTGAAAACTATTAATTATATGGACGCAATTGATTTTGTTTTTCTACGCTTGGGAAAACTATTTCGATAATAACAGGAGAACCTCGATCTTCAAGCTTCCTCCGTCAACGCTTTAGTATTGCTATACAGAAAGGAAATGCGGCCTGCATCATGGGAACAATTCCCTCCACCCGTTCTTTGGAGGAAATTTTTTATTTACTATAGTTATATTTTCGTTTTATTCTTTGTGAAAATCAACCCAGTGAAATGTTGAATAAAGCCAAATCTTTAAATTTTTCCTCCTTTATTTTAATCATCTCTTCAAAGTTAACAGTTATCTTTTGGTTAATTTTTTTCCACAAAGAACTTCACTTTTTTAGCACACAAAACTGGAAATAGAAATGAGACTGCGATACTGAAAAAGACAGGCGACACAGAAAAAAAAGCATTTTTGATTTTCTGTAGTTTCGAAAACTCGCGCGCAGGAAAATTATGCTCGAATTAAAATTGCGTTTGCTTTCAATTTCCATGACGTAGATGATCGGAATGCTTTTCAAATAACAAAGCGTAAATGCTCTTGGATGAAAACTAAATTGCTATGAATTCGAATTGAGGCATGTATAAATGAGTAACGTTAAATTTTTAATGTCATATGCAAAATGTCACAATGAAAATACTTTACTTTTTAATTTTATATAATTTAATATTGAAAAATGCATCTTATATACTATCAATAACCAAATCAGACTATTACATTTGTTGCAATATTGATATAAATTTTTAAAATTATTCTTAATAGTAATCTACTAAAATTAACAGGCAAGAGTGGAGAACTGAGATATACTTTTCACTGAATTCAATTAAAATATTTTCTCTTCATATACATTATGTAAGCTCAAGTGTTATACAAGTTTATAAATCATGGCATGACATGCATTTTAAATGATGTAGAAAACCCGAATTTTTTTTATCAAGCTTTGGCCAAGTTTAGAATTGTAAAATTGTAATCAACATTCATCTAGCAAATTTATCACATGAGCCACCTCGCTCAAAACTGGATGTCTACATGATAAAATTTTCTTAACAACTTGAGTAGGATCTCCATTAAATGCACATCCGACTCTTGATACGACAGCTCCAGCTCCAATCTGTTCCTCTTTCTTGTTTCTAGTTGTCTTCCCCAAAAACTGGGCAAACACACTGCGCTCCTCATCACTATTGAAATACAAATTTCCACTTGCTAAAAACAATGATGGCAAGACTCCACCACAACTATCTAATATTTTCGAAGAATTTCTTCCAATTGGTAACTGCAGTCCTTCGTTATTCAGAAGTAAATCTTGATTTTGGAATCTTCGTCGAGAAAACGCATGGATTTGCATACATCCACCCCCACAATTCCTAATACTCGGTAGGACTTCATTCACTTCAAATGGGCTTAACACAAGGAGCTTCACATGCCCATTTGTTGGATTCCTCCACGAAGCCACAAATTGCACCGGTCTCAAAAACACATCCGTCGACTTGTGCACCCCACTTTTTTGAATAACATTAGCAAAGTCTTCCGTTACAAAGACATCTTCTCCACCCCAATCTTTCCTCACCTTCTGCTGAATCTCTTCCCAAAACGTAGTATTTCTAAATATTTCACGCAGCCCCAAAATCCCTGGTTTTTCTTTTAGCCTTTCATCTCCACCCTTTAAAAGAGCCAATTCCACATTTGGATGCAACCTAGGTTTAAATTCTTTTGGAGGTCCGGGCTGTTGAACTTCTCTTTCTTCCTCGACTTCCGTCTCCTTTTCTTTCTCCAATTCTTTCTCTTGCTCTTCCTCAATCACATGTGCAGTACAGCTGGAAAACACTGTCTTATCTTCACAAACTGTTTCACACCTCTGCAAAATTTCCTTTTCAATTCGATCAAAATTTTCTAAAACTGGTTGTGGAACTGGGCGACCTCCTTCGTTCAACCTATTCCGTGTCATCTCAAACCAAATGGGAATCACCTCCGTTAATAGTTGTTTCTTGGAGTAATGTCCATACATTTCCATGAGTTGAGTCACCTCATCATTAGCAAACTGTGACACAAGCATCTGAAGTTTCTCCTTCGATTTCAAAACAGGATTAGTAGAAGAAGGTGCTTGATGATTATAAGGCGTTGGATAATAGAAGCTATCTAGAGCAACTAAAGTTTGTGCATAGTTCAGTGCATTGAGACTCAAGTAAAGTAACCCATCTTGATTAAAAATTTCAGTGTTTTGTTGAGTCCATTTGAGAACATCTTTTGTTCTAATGTCCCCACTACCCTCATTAACCTTTTGATGAGCTTCATAAGACAAATAGAATGCAACGGTGTGTTCTTTCTCCAGCTTTCTCATTCGCATGCATGCCTGCACCAACTTTTCTCGTTTCATTCTACTTCCAACTGTGACACAGGCCCTGCTTCCAACCGGAAATTTGAGGTCTACCCCTCTAGTATGTTGGTCGTCCAAAAAGACAACACACTTGTCCAGTTCATGTTTGTAGGGTGACTCCTCCAGGCGAATGTCAGCAATTTTCCTACTGCTATCATCACTCCTACATTTCACCATTTCTTCCCCATTTTGCATGAAATAAACCGCTGCTTGGGCATCCTCATCTACCGTCAGCCAAAGTTCTGCTACCTGTTCGTTGTTACAGTCTACCATAAGCGCTCCAGCGTCAATGAGAATTCTCAGGGAATCCTTTCTCATTTCTTGTAAAATTTCTTTACATGTTTCTCCTATTTTGAACCCTTTATGATTTTTATTCTCCGGACGCAGCAGGTAAGATTCAACCTTTCTATTTGTTTCAAGTAAATCAGGATGGTCTTGTTGCTTGATAGTCAAAGGTAGCAAAACTTGGGAGTCGTTGGTGCCACTGAATCCAGTGGTTCGGTAACGATTTCTCTCGTGACAAAGGTGCCAGCCAGTTGTCACCAGTTTTCCGGTGAATTGTTTAGATTCTCGAGGAAAAACTGCATGACTTAACCAAAAGTCAATACATTTTTTGTGCTTTCTCAAAATCTCGAACAGTTTCCTCGCCTGCTCCGAATCAGACATGTTAATTCTCTGGAAGGATCGTAAATTTGAAGGAACATTTTCTCCTACCCAATTATCAAAAATCTCTTCACTATCCAGTCTAATCTTAAGCAATTCAATGCACTCTCGGAACTGCTCATAACTTAAGCCTGAATAATAGTAACTCAAGTGGGTAAGCACTATGGCCAAATCTGGATGTCCAAATTCAGTTCTTTCCGCGGCGACATCCTTGGCACGAAAAGGTACTGCCATTAACCTCTCTCCAATTGGATTAACACCATATTCCACCCTCCACCTTTTCCGTAACGCTATTATCATCACTTCCCTACGTAAATATGCTGATATTAACAGTATCTTTTTACGTAACTCTGGTTTACTCGCTAAATTATCCATAACCATTTTGTGATTTTCTTCCGAAATCATTTCTTCCGTCATGAAAATCTTTGCAAGTGTCCTCTGGATTCCATCAAGTTTCAAGAATTTGTCCAAAAGTTGTTCCACGACCAACTCTTTAAATTCTTCCAAGCAGTCATCATTAAGTAAACGGAATGGTGTAAATTGTTCTGGTAAACTAGCTTGTCTTATGGGATCAAATTCAATGGCGTTCTCACACCTATCTTGTAACTTTTCTGCTATTTCGCAAACAGATTGAAGAACTTTCTGACAAATAGTCCATCTGAGACTGTCTCCATCAATGTTTATCTGGGAGAGGATAGTGTACACAAGTTGGTTCTTCACATTAAGAAGTTCATCACTTTCATCTAAAATATCACGACAGTAATACCTTAGCCAGTTTTCGATATGAAGCAACCAGTTTGCCAATTTATATTCATTCTTCAGAATCTTGTCCAGCGCAAAAAGAGAAAAGGAAAGTCGATACTCAGGAACTGTCAGAATTACTCCTTTGACTTTCCGGCACTCGTCCAAACATCCTCGTAACATCATCTTTGCCACATTTTTAGTCAATTGATCATTATTTCTTCGACACGGGAACGTGTACACGCGTCGATTGAGAAGACCACCAATAGCAAACCGAAGAATATTTAAGTTCGTTTTGAAAATTGAAGTGAGCACTGTAACTCGACAAACTTGGTCTTCATTTGCCAGGGAAGCGCAGAGCATTGGAACAATAACGGATGTTTTCCCTTCGCCCATGTTTAGTTGCATTACTCCACTCTTCCCATCAGGCATTTTCATCATTCTCTCTGCCACAGTGACTTGCTGGGGACGAATCATAATGTCCAGTTCTAGTTCCAGCAAGAGCCATTCCGGATGATCTTTGGGGCTCCAGTTTTCATGGCCTCGGTTGTCGTTTTCCTTGCTAAGATCGGAAACAGCGCTTTCACCTTTTCTTTTCAGAGCAATGCAACGATTGAGTCGTTTCAAATGAGTGTAGAGAACTGCAATGGCACCAATATAAATCCAAAATGGAGTTTCCTCTTGAATCAAAGTTGGATCGCTAATGTAAGGCAAGAAATTGGTTGAAGTGACTCTTGGAGCGATTCCAGATAAATAAATTATTTTCTTCTGTAAATCTCCCTCGTTTCCCTCTACGCTTTCTTTCAGACATTTGGTAAGATCAGCTATCTTGCTGGCAAACGACTGTCTTTGCTTGAAAATATCCTCTTCTTCTTCGACTTCTCGCCAGTGTCCAGTTTCAAAAATTTCTTGAACTTCAGCCATATTTTCCTGGTCGAGATCAGTCATCATTTCAGACATGTTGACTTCCTGAACTTGATCTGCCCTCACATTATAGTTCACGTGTATCGCAGAAAAATTAGAATACTGAAACTTTTCATACAACGCTTTTATCTCTTCCATCTTTCCCTTGTCTACTTGATTAGCTAATGCGGTATTCAATGCGATCTCAACCGTTTTCAAAAAATCATTCAACAGAATACTACGATACCACAGTCCAATCTTCACATTGACTAAATCCATTGCATCATTCAATCTAATATTAGAAGTTGCAAAAATTTTCTGTACTTCTGCATCCTTCTTCGAAATGCTTTCACAAGGCCAATGCTTTCGAAGTGCCAGTTCGATACCTTCAGCGTCTTCCCGTACATTTCTAAGATGTTGTTCCATCACTCCTTCGTCACTCTCCTCAACTCCAGCAGCATTTGGCGGTATCATGTTGGCTTGAAGAATTGCTTGTATTTCTTCCGAAATGTAATTACAGTCTTGAAGATCAATGAGATCATCATCTGAAGCCTCCTCCTCGGATTTTTTTTCCTGCCTTCCTTTTTCTTTCGTAGACTTTTGTGGATGAGCAAATGCTGGAACCTCAGGAAACTGTAGCTCTCTGGCCAACACTGAAATATGATGAAGATGCATGACTTGTTGAACAGAAGCATCTCCTTTAAATGCCAAAGCAGCCAAAACCATTGTGAAAGCGTGACTTTCTCCACATGATGGATCCTTTGCCCATGCATACAACTGCAACCAATTCACCACGAAATCTAAATTGAGAAGGTCCTTAATTGGCAATGCTTCCAGAGTGGCTGGTACTGTGTTTGAATAAACCAGTGCAGCAATCGGCTTCGCCATTGAATACAAAAACGAATGTAACTCCACTTTTTCATTTTTCCACTGCTTAACTGGTTTCCTCTCAAAAGTATTTACTAATCTACTCCTTGAAAGTGTAAGTAAATCAGTGATACATTTCCCTTCGTTAATTTCTTCCTCTCGTAAACTTAAATTCAAATTTTCTCCAGTTCCCAGCTCTTCCATGAAAGTATCTGAACAGAACTCTTTGGGGACAAAGCACGTTTGATTGTACATGGATAAGTGTCGCGTATAACTTCTTATCTGTAGTTTTACTGACTCTACGCCAACATCACGAGTAAAGACTACGTGACGAGGCCTTTGAATTTTTTGCGGAGGGAAGGGACCTTTGTGCAGCTCTATTAATCTTCCACCATTCTCAATCAACTTGTCAACAATCAAAGCAAGTCCATCATAAGCTGCCACACATCCAATTACATCATGCCACTGGGTGATCTCCATCTTTTCCTTTGGACCCCGCATTTCCTGTTTGATTTCATCAAAATATCTGCCAGCGTCTCGTCCCAGAAAACTGATACCGTGTGAGTAATAAGACCGCCTGGGAGTGAGATCCCTTATCATTGTCAAAGTTTTCAGACATTCCTTGTCATAAGGCTGCGAAGGAAATACACGACCTGATTTCAGTACTTCTATGCATTTTTCCGTACCGGTAACCTCTGTAAAGGGATCTGGGAGTGGAGATGAAGTAGTAGCATGCAATGCTGCCAAATACAACCAAGCTGCTTGACTCTTATCTGCTTTTAGCTGACGAAGCACAGTGTCGTAATCATAAGTAAAGAAACTTGGTTGACGTAAGTAGCTCAAATCAATGGCAGTATTGTGGTGGTACTTTAGTTGAAGCAGCCGTACTTGAAGATAACCATGTGGCACGATAAGCATTCGTTTTGAATACTTATCTGGGTTGTCTCCAAGTTCCAGAAGAAGACCCTGCTCCAGTCCTATGAGAGTTCCCATGTTTTGATCCTCTGCAATTCTGAAGTTTGTGAATTCCACGCTGTGTAGCCTGTCATTGATCAGGTCAAAGCTGAGTTGATACCTTGGAAGTTTGGCAGTGACTTTTCCACAACTTTCATCCAACAGCACATTTATCTCTTCTTTACCCTCTAACCTGGATAATGCAGAGGTGATCGATGAAAATCCATCAGAGTGTATCGACAGTAAAAATTTCTTTTGTCGTTCGTCATAAAATCTCCACTTTCCCTTTTCATCTCGAGAAAGAGTATAATCGTGAGGTCGTCTGTAATCCGCGTCTTCTTTTGACAAACGCCTGAAGTAAACTGCTTTGTTTTCAGCATCCAACCAGTGGGTATAGTTTTCAACGAACGAGCTTCCAACAATGTTTCGAAATAAAGCAGGTTCCAACATATCCAAAATTCGGGAATTTGGCTCCTCTTGAATTTCCCGAATAATTAAACTACCCACATCAAACTGATTTTTCTCATCACCCTGATGAACAATCAATTCAAAGTCGTAGTGCTTTCCATGAAATCTGTCAATTGTTCTGGCTCTAGTTGAATATCTCTGAATACGAAATTTGCTATCTTTGAAATATCGCTTGAAAAGGGGATGTGTCAAAATTACAGCAGGAAGGTTTGACTGAGGAAAGCCATTCACAAGGAAAGTGCCTTGAATGAGATCCAAACTGAGAAAGTGTTGAGCCTTCACTTTTGCAGTTGCTGATATTGCTTTCTCTTCATATCCAGCAAAGAGTAAGTTTGGGCTATCCTTTTCGCTGAAGAATTTCCATGTGCTGGTATTTAAAATACATTCCTTGACGTTTGGACATTTTTCATATGCAAACTGATGTAGACTCTCTAGCATAACATCTTTGTTGAATTCAGAGTTTAGGTGCCTCTGTAGCTCCAGTTTCAGTGGAATACCTTTTGCAATGTTCAGAAGGACCTGGAGGAAAGGTGAAATGGACTTGTGACATTGCTCTTCATCTGTCAATTGGTGAAGTCTTGAAATTGCATGAAACCAATGTACATAGTCATCCTTGGATTTTACCACTTCTTGCACTAAATCTTCACTTCCGATGTGGTATGAAAGCAAACTACATATTGTGACTTCTAGTAAACGATCTTTCAAAAAATTGATTGACATCTCAGCATCTTTGCCAGGCTTATCGATGTATGTCACCAGATTTCTTTCAATTTTTTCTACCATTCCATTCGCCACATTTCTGCATGTCTTCAACAGAGTATAACAAGCTTCCTTACATTTCTCATCTGGATTAATTTCCAGAATTCTCACTGTAATGACAATGGCAGTAAGCAGTACAAGTGGTTCACTATAATTTCCTTCACATAAATAGACAAGACCCTCCAGCAACTCAAGAAATTCCAGGGAAAACTCTAACCTCAAAAAATCTTCATACGACTCTCGTATGCCACCTTTATTTCGTGGTCCCACTTGCCACAATGTCTGAAGGACAAGTGCCAGCACAGGCTCCTTGTGAAGGGAAATGGCACGATCGGATATCGCATGGTATAACTTCCTTAGCTGAACTCTATTTCCGTCCGCGCGAATAGAGCCAAATGCAATATACTCCTCTGGAGTTAGTTGTTTGTGGCATTGAACATGAGTGGCGACAACCTGATTTTGAAAATGTGACGTGGATTCCAGGGTCCACTGTAAATTTTCGTATTTAATTGCTTCCGACTGGGAAGTGGAGCTGATTTGAAAGGTGGAAATATTTCGGGAATTTTCGATGATAGGGAACCACAATGGCTTTTCATGAAAGTAAACGCAGTCCAAACCATTGCACACGATAAAGTTTTCAATTGGCGTAGTGAGGACATCCGGATTAATTTTTGTGACATTTGATTCAGATGACGCTATTCGAGAAGTGACTAGAACGACTGAATTCAACGCACTCCCGCCCTTGGACTTGTAATCGTTTGAAGCTCCTTTGCGATTCATATATTTTCTCCAGTCTTCCATGGGAGGGGGCTTTTCACACTCATTATTTCTTCTTTCCTGATTTCCTTCAAATATGGGTAGTCCTAATACTTCGAAATTTAATAAAGCAAGAGTATCTCTAAGAAGGGCAATTTCTGGTGGGATTTTCAGTTCGAAAACCACAGCATACTCAAGGAAGTCGTCATTATTTGAAAATGGAGACGGCATGGGTAATGGACGCTCGTAGATTTTTACAGATCTCCGTTTAAATCTTAGAATGCTGTTGAGTTTGCATCGTCTACAGTTTATAGATTCAAAACTACGATTTCCTTTCCTGTTATCATGAGTCTTCCCATCATTCACTTCCGTCGCCTCGCACCGACCTCCAAGTTCTCGCAGTTCACGATCTAGCTTTTCACACTCTTTCTTAACTTTGCTGAACTCTTCTTCTTTAGCTTTTTCTGCATTTTTTGTGTCCCTCCAAATGCGTATTCGAGTTTCTTTCATCATTTCATCTTGTCTGGCAAAGCGAACTGAAAATGCGTCGCCGAGTAATCCGTTATCTTTAATTAAACTTGGGTAGCCGGCAACGCCGTTTCGCTTGTCAAAATAATTCTGTAATTCATTCAGAAGTAATATATCTCTCTCATGTGGCAAGAGAAGCTTGTCGAAGAAGCAAGTTTTAACTCCAGAACTGTGCTCCAGCAACAAAGGAAATTTTCTTGTACAAATCACGTCCAATATCTGAATCGCCTTCAAAATCACAAGAATCATTTGACTACAGCCGACGACATCGTTTTTTGTGGTGTATCGAGGTACAGCATTTTTAAAATAGGCAACAATCAAATCTTGAACATCTTTCGTATTTTCAGCAATCTCATTAACGTCAAAGACGTACTTAATAAAATATTCTGTGTCATGAATCCAAACTCTCTCGAACGCGTCATCGATTTGGGAAAATTGAGAGTTAAAGGCGTGGTTAGTCTTAATGATGGAGTCTATAGTGGTATAACGTTTTATTTGAAGAGATCTTTTAAAGTCAGCACACTTTGTGAGGGAATCAGCCTTTTGTATGTTTTCGATTCGGGTACGCTTGGACCATTCCTTGTAGTTTTTGTTCTTTGAAATTGATGTATTGATTTGAACATCTAGCCATGGAATATCCTGCGAAAGGTCTTCTTGAAACTCTTCCTGTTTTCTCTGGATTGGTTTTATAATGGGATGAGTTGAGGCAACCTGCTTCCAAATTCTAGACATTTCAATTTTCAATTGTGTTACCACCTTGTAGCAATTGTCAATACACTTCTGTTTCATCATTTGAATTTTTGTCGAAAGATCATCTCTATCCTCCTCAACAAGTGGGGTCACTTGTCTTAGTTTATCAACACGTCTTCCCAACTTTGCAATCAATTGAGACGCCAAAGACAAATCCATGCTATTGCCACGTTCTTTGAAGTAATCGTGGCAAATATGTGACAAAGTGCGCAACATGATAAGCTTATACACCAAACTTGCTTGAACATCATCCCCAAAATCCTGAATGAGCTTCAACATCAGCGTCACCTTCAAAGACATCCACATTCCAGAACGTCGAAAGGGTACCGCCTTCGCTGACATCTCACAATTGACTTCGTCACGCACCTTTTTCTGGATTTTATTTACTTGAAATGGAGATATCTCTGGAGCATTACGCCAATGCCCTTGGGTAAAAAGATCTTCTGGGTTACTGGAGATCTCAGCAGGGACCAGTGTTCCAATCATCATATGCACCAAGAAAGGATCTGGAACGTCACGGTAATCTGTATACTTGGCGTTCCCTTTTTGGATAACGGGAAGGGAAACCTCAAAGTCTTCCACAGAAAGCTGGTGAAGATGGTACAGAAATACGTTGGACATGAGAAGGTCTTTGTTGTAAATGAAATCGCAAGTTTGGGGAAATTTTGCAACTAAAGACCCCACACTACTCATCACAGTTTCTGAACATAGCATTGGTGTAAATGTTGACAACTGGATAAGCTCTTCCTTCAATTTGGTTATCAGCAAGGTACAATTTTGTTTACGAATGTAGACTGGAATTGTGTCACCTTCCTTCTGATTCTCAAGCTCTTGCTTTAAGGTCACCGCGAAATGCTCTTCATCCCCGTCTGATCTCCATTTTGGTTGGAGGTATTTCCAACGTTGAAACATTATTTGCGATGGCTCCAGTTGTAAAAATCCATCAACTTCCTTAATTGAGTCAGTGATTCCTGAAAGCATGTACTCCATAAGTCGCTCCTCAACCTCGACAAGGTGCTCTTGCAGATTACTGGGTAGTAATTTTGGCAAGAAGGTATGGTAAATGACGTCTTCCACTTGAACTTCAATACTTGGTGGATCTTCAGGTTTAGAGGGTGGACGACGACCTGCACCACGACCACGTTGTGGAGGCCGAACAAACCTACTGTTTGTTCTTCCTCTACTGGAAGTTGACTCTCCATTTCTCCAATTATCACTGTCGTTTCTTCTGTCAGGTCCTGTATACAATTTATGGGTTACAAATATACATGTGACATCAGTGCATGTGCCATATATATTCACAGTGAAATGCACAAATATCTAAATACGGTTTAATAAAAACACAATGAAAACTTACGGTTAGGAATGCGACCAAAGTCACCACGGCCTCTTCCTTGTCCAGCGCCTCTAGGTTGACTTCTCCCACGCCCACTACTATGGAACTCCACTTTAAACGACATGCTTAATTATCAGCTCCACAGACCGAAAAATAATTACTAGCTAGCTACTGTTACTAATATTATGTCAAGTTGACATTGTCAACTCTCAACTGTTCTATACAAACACAATTAAAACTAGCTGTCTTTCTTACAATCTTATTGCATTGCAATAGTAGCCACAAAGCCACACTTCAGCTAATGCTAAAAACATGTGTTTTGAATTATCGGATGATAGAAACAACAAAGCGTACACCACACAACTACACTGCAAGCGACTGACTGCGAAGCGCAGCCTTTCCAGTTTCCACTTTTTCGCCCAGCTATCTCGGTTGAATTTCAACCAGTTCAACGAAAAGAAACGTTTTTATCTGTCTATAGAAAGCTTCAAGTTTCAAGCCAAGCATTAGCAGCAGGCAAAGCAAAGCAATACACTCGGCACTCGACGATGAACAAAGGCCGAGCAAAATGTGAAATGAACAGTTGCGTCATCCATCATTAATTGTAGCATGCCAAGTGATGTCACTTGTCACTTCACAACTTGGCATTTTTGAGTTTATGAATTCCCAATGACTAATGATATGATAATACGAATATGTTTGACTATCTTCAATTCAACATTATGTAATTAACGAAGTGAATGTTTTAGTTAAGGCCTTGTGTCGTTTTTTTAACTAAAAAAATTGCAATAACTACGACATTATTTCAACCTTTAGCTACTTAA
>JAQIWN010003063.1:0-13992 GCA_034699025.1 Entomobrya cf. arborea Gr-Col-00668
TAAAATTCCTAGAAGAAGTATTCGGAAATTCGGTTAATTAAAGCAGAATCAACACAAACATTTACGTCTTGTTTACACTACTATTATTCCCGATATAGTAGTAAACTTTTTTTGAAGTTGAATCAGATAGCAGTTACAATTTTTTCAAATCCTGATACTTGTGCTGCTACCATTTACTCTTATGTTTAAAACATCAAGCCTTATCCTATTCGCAATAAAAAACTATGCAATTTTCAATTTGATTTCAAAAGCTAAGATAAATTCACTTGGCTTAGCAGTCGCCGTTCCAAAGAAGAATTCGAACGTACAAAACAATCTATGCAACAGGTTCTAGTGACTATATTCACTGGGTTCCAAGTCCAATAGCTCCCACTTTAAATGGAAATATTTCAGTAATTTTGCCAAATGAGTACCTAGGCTACATCCAGTGCTCAAAGTTTACACACATTTTCTCTACATGGCCCGTAGATCGACACAGTAGCCATTGTCTTAGTCCAAACGACTTTAACTTTGTCTTGTCATCAAGGCCATGGCAATGCGAAATCCAAGTAGATTTATTTCTGCCTGATAACTCTTTTCGTTACGGAAAACCCACAAACATTTTTGATAGACTTTCAACAAAAATGGTTAAACTTGTACCCAGCTTAAGGCCACAAGTACACATATTAGTTGACGCAAAAGCAAGTGTGCAAGAATACGACTGGATTTCATTAGCTGTTTGGACATCAAAAAGAAAATCTAAGACCATTGAAACACTCGAGCAGATAGTTAATCATGTTCAAATTACAGGTCATGTAGCCTGCTATACTGGAAGCCACATAATTCAATCCAATGTCAAATGCAAAATCAAAAGCTTTAACGCGATTTATCCATGCCCCTTATGTAGCATACTTGTAAATGTTAATCCTATCAACTTAGATAAGTTGTCATTCGACTATATTGCGATTGTAGAAAAAAGCCAGAAATTTGTTGCTTTTCCAGGCAAGCTAAAAATTAAATATGTTTCCCACTATCACTTGGCAGGGAAAATAGCATACTTCACTGAAAATGAGCCTGAAGCTATTCAAAAGCCACTTAGAAACCTTCAAAAATTAAAACTGAGACCATCGAAAAAACTGGACATGCTCGGTTTCGGCTATGCATCAATATTTATTGGCTTCATGGGAAATTTAACCATCCCATTTGAAGAATCAAATGATAAAGAGTACAGTCGTTTTACAATGTATTTGGATAGGTCAGCTTATGTGGAAGACCATGAATTAAAACATTATGAGACTGCACTACAAGTCGAAAATAAGTTTGGGCGGCTTCATTTTGTCAGCTGTCTATCACGTGGATTAAAACCTATCCCTATATTTTTGATCATATCCGTATATAAGTGGCAAGTTTGGATTTTTATACTTATATCCATTATTCTACCGTCCATTACAGTTATCAAGTTGTACAGTGATAACGGTCGATCGATTGGCGTCAATTTTCGTACGCTTAGTATCTTTAAAATTTTAGTGGAACAAGGTAACCCATTTTCAGTAAGTTTTAATAATAAGCGACAAATGAGACTCCTAATGAGTGGAACACTTTTGTCAGGTTTAGTAATCAGTAATGCTTTCAAAATTGAGAACGTTTATAATATTGTGCTACCCAGGTCACCAATTTCATATTACAAAGTCGACGAACTGGTTGAGGACAACGTAACTGTATACAGTCGTATTTCATCTTTTCACTATACACGGACGTATTTTATTGCCTACCATTTTATAGGACACTCATTAAAAAGTACGAATTTGAGATATGTAAAGATCGTGGCTGGACGCTTTTTGGCGATGTCGAGCTTGAGTATCAGGGCGATGATGCGCACACTCTGGAGGACACTGACAAAATAACCAATTACTTCCAAATGCATCCGGGGGCAATTGAAGCGATACTAAAACCGGTTTTCTGTTTAGACGATTTGGTAAAAATTAGGCTTATTGATCATACGAGTGCTAATATTATTGAGAATTGAAATGCTTTGAAGGAACGATATTACAACATGCAGGAAGACTTGATACAAAATGACTTGAAAAATTGCAGTAAAACTGCTTGGGTCTTGCCAAACTATTTGGCTCAAATTTCACAATTAATGTTAAAAAGTTTGGAAAACATTCTGCCGTAAGCAGTAACGCGTATAAATCCCCAGACCTTCATTTTTGGTATGATGAGTCATATGTACCATCCACAATATTACAACAAATTTCCTGGATTCGTCAGACTGGTTTACTTGAGTGGTGGCCTAAGTTCGTAAACAGAACTGATCTTGTTTTTGGCAATGAAAATATATTTCCCCCTAAACCCACCATGACGGGTAACATTCTTGCAATTTTTGGTCTTATGTTTGGAGGTTTGGTTGTCGCACTAGTTTGTCTAATTTTTGAGTTTCGGAGAAGTTTATGGCTTAACACAAAATTTGGTGGTCAGTTCTGTTTAAAAATTATTAGAGTAGTGGCATGTAAGTGTAAACAAGGGATTTTCTGTGGTCACTATTCACTGGGTAGCAATCCAAATTACAATTTAAATTAGTTTGAATTATGATTCAAATCAATCAAATGTTTGACAAAAAAAACCCTACTATTTCCACCGACCTTAATTTAGTCGTTTGACTAAAATTTCTTCACTTATTTAAAAAATTTCCTTTGACGTGAAATGACAAAAATTGTGTTAATCGGTCTCCTAGTGGATTTGATGTTAAATTATTAATCAAGTTATCGAGGCTTAATTTACCGACTGTTTTAGTATTTTTTTTCCTAAAATGTTTGTTTATAAATAAAGAAGTTTTTGGAAGATAAATTTTGAAGTAAGAATGAAATTTTCTGTTTTTCTTCCGTGTAACTAACTATAAGTCTTATAATCCACTATTAAACGAATAGATTACCACGGACAATTTAATTTTAAAACTTTAAGCCGAGTTAATCATAATAGGTAAACCAAACTTACTATATATGCGTACCGAATGCAATCTCGCTTATGATTCAAATAAAGATGGTACAAAATTCAATGTTCATGTAACTTATAAAAAATCGTCAGGTTTTGAATGCAAAAGTGTTGAATTTTATTAATAGTATTTCTTTAAAAGAGCTATTGAGAATGCGTGTAGTGAAAATATGCGATAAACCAGCGATAAAACAAATTCGCAAACATTGTACAATACTCCTCGCGAATATTATGACTCTGATGGATTTACCAAAAAATATCGCGAATTAAAATAGCTTGAAATGATATTTTATTATAGATTGAAATGCATTAAAATTCAGGTACAATATGAAATAAAGCAAAATGAATGATTAATAGTTTTATAACTTTTGAATGGAAAAAACTAAGTTTCATTCAACATTTCACTCCAAAATCAGTATTGAAAGGATCAATTTTGGATATATGGGTCTTCGAAATAAAACCTGAATGTCCTTGCATTGGCAGAAGGTGGTGATAGGCATTCATAGTGCCAAGTTGCGTGCTCTTGTCGGCCCAACATAGACTCAACATTCAACACTTGCAGATCGACTTTGTCATCATCTGAATCACTTAACACACTACTTTTATCATTATCATCACTGTCTTCATCCATATTAATAATGTTTGGGACTGGAACACTTTCATTCTCTATATAGCCCTCCTCAACTTTGGGTTTCTCAAGCCAAAAACGTATCAAAATTTCGTGAAAATTAGAAGCATAACATGACAATTTATTTGATGTAAATTTAAAAATAAAAATCAACTCTAACCAAAAAATGGATAACCAAATTATAATTCCAACAGCTCGGCAACAATCCTCTTTGGAGCCACTAGGGCTACTACAATCTATGATTTTGCCACTATCTGTCAAAATATTTAAAATACATAAAAAAATCACATTACAGAAAATTATAGAAAGCAGACCAAGTGGCACCAAAAAGGATCTTGTATGTTGTATTTGATATATGCAGTTTATATCACAGTATATATATGCAAAAAAGGATTTTTTTAAACATGAAATTTAAATGAACTTTTTTTGTGGCCGAGGAGGGTAGGTGACGACGGCATGCTTGGTAAGCTCTTTTTAAGAGCTATCTAAAAGTGTTTCTTTATTTTAGTTAAAGAGCTTTGAAAATAGACTTAAATGATTGCGGGAATTGCTAGTAAACGGGGTTGGTTTAGCATGATTGGGGAATGTAACAGCAAATTTGTCATGATTGGAGAAGGAAAGGGGAGGTGCAGTTTATCTGGGTAAGGTAGTAGGAAGTTTGAAAAATGTGGGGATATAACGTAATTGATGGAGGGTAAAGTTAGGTGGAATATTTTTGGTAAATTTTTTTGGAGCATGATTGAGTAAGGTAGTAGGAACTTGAAAAATTGTGGAGATACATTGGGAAGCTAATGTGTCATTATTAGTGGGTGGCTGGAACAAAGTTCTGTATAATTGGGGAAAGTAAAGGTAGGTGGAATATACTTAAGGTGGTAAGGTAGTAAGAAGTTGGAAGAATGTGGAGATATACAATAATTGTAAGAAGATAAAGGGAGGTGGCGCATGATTAGGTTAAGTAGTGTGAAGTAGAAATCGTGGAGAAAATGATTGTGTAAGGTAATGGGTAGGTTTAAGTAGGGAACTTGGATTACTGTGAAATGAAATGTGTATAGTTTGGCAAAAGTGGGCATTTGATGGGTTAAAGAGAGTTTGGATTAGGTGGCTTAAGTTAGTTTTGTGATAAATAGAGGATAGTGCTGGGGGCAGCGGCAGTCGTTTTCTGCCCCGGTGCTAGTGCACTTTGCCTGTAAAAAAGGGAGATTGTTACTTTGTTACTGTTACTATTGTACTTTTGTTTGTGAGTAGGCGAAGCTTCTCTTAACCGAGGCCACAGTAGCCGAAAACCTGGATTGGGGGTTGTCGCTGCCAGTTTACCCGACGGCATTAATACGTCACGGCCTAGGTGGATAAGAAATGATGCCTGATAGGGAAGGCGGATTTTATTCCCCGTTTCTTTTTCATGAGGATAGCCGGCCCCGTCGCTTTCTACGACCTGCTGGTTCGGGTACTTAGATTCCACAGCGTAGGCAGCATAGTTAGGGCCTGACAATTTAAAAAAAAAAGACGAAAGGAGTAAATAAATTATGGTGAATGATAAAATAAACGAAAAAAACTGCGTTTTTTTTAAATAAAAATGTATAAAATTTGTTGTTTTATTTATTTTTCATATATGGCATCATACTTTTTAAAAACCATATAGTTGTTGTTATAGTTATAGTTGCAAATGCATTATCTCAATTTCACACAATTTTGATACAGAAACAACGCAATTTAGCCCAAAATTGATAATGGAACAACGCAAGGTTTAGGGCAATGTTAGATTTATATGCCAAATTTTCCGGAGAGCATTTTGGTTTGTGAATAGCTATTCCATTATAAAAATCGTGTGAAATTAAGATAATACTTTGGCATATGACAGTGACGATATGGCAAAGCGGCACACACTGAGTTATCCTCTTCAGAAAACGACGGCATTTCATTAACAATTGCATATTCATTTCAATCATCTTCCACTCAATCATCAGAGCAACAGGCAATTCCAGATAGGCCTTTATCCAATGTTAGTGGTATTTTGGCTTGGCATATCAAATTCAACTTTGCATCAAACTTCGGCATAGCAGATGGTTTTTTATTTGGCAACATCGTAGATTTTTTGTAGAATGGTTAAATATCAACAGGTTACTTTTTTCTAGGGTTAGGGAATTTTTCGGCAAAAAAGCGGTCATGTAGGCCAGACGGTAAAAAGGCATCCAGGCTCTTTGCCTCTGCCTACTTTGAAAAATTTCGGTTAGGGATAAGGCAATTATGGAATGGATGGATAGATGGACGCAAAAATGAAAAGGCTGCACCTTCGGTTGATCATGAGGCAGTAAGGGCATATAAAATGCAACTGAACAAAATTAGGGAGTACACGTTTCCAAATGTCATCCTTAGCATCCTTAAGCATAAAGACACCATGCCTGTCATGTCATCACTTGTGGTTGCAACTTACATAATTACTCATGAAATTGACACGGCAAATGTTTTATGGGCAAATCTTGAGAATAATTTTATAAATAATAAATTATTAAATTATAAAAATAAAATAAATTTTAATACTTTAGTTTTCGACCTGAAACCTGCATAAATGTTACTTTTTTCGAAACACCTAGCGTACTGGATGCGTGGTAGCTGGAATTATAGTAGTATATTTAAAAAATATTTTATAGTTTGCAGAAACAGCAATAATTAATAAACTAGAAATAGACTGTAGAAATAGCTAAATAAATCTTAGTTTTAAATGTTTCAAGTGTTTAAAATAATTATCAAGTATTTCTCTCTTGAAGCATTTAATGTCGGATCGAGATTCTTAAGTTATCTATGAAACACAGAAAAACATAACTATTGCATTTTACAGTCGGTATAGTTGAAGTGAGCATTGTATAATTTTCTTTGCCATGTTAGAATCTCATTTTTGCAATGATATAAATGTATCAAAATCAAAATGGCGTCTACAAACTAACTAACATGTACTACTACATTGTATTTCCATTCTGGTACTCCCATTAAAAAAACTCTGATTGAACTAAAAACTATGATTCAAACTGGGTAACATTTTCAAAATTTTAAATTCCACAAAAGCTCTATTTTTAATACTTCACATTTTTTGCATGCCTTTGCCAAGTTTATCATAGGTCTGCTACGCTACATACCTAACTCGCTTTTTTGACAATAATTCGTCGGGCAAGTGACCAAACCGTGCAGCTTGTAGAACATAAATTACTGCATGGAAAAGTTAGAGGGGAATCTCAATATTTGAATATCGGTCACTTGTTCCAGAAACTGCTAGATTTCAGATAAAAATAATCTATAGTAAGTAAAAACACTTATTCCGTCCATCTGTAATATGTTTATAAATTTTTTTACCAAATAATTAACATATTGCATTTTTTAAATATTGAGTTAAATATGACAGGAGTGGCAGAAAAAGTGAATGCTTTTGTATCCTTCTGTCGTATCTGCCAACGATAATGGGACACATTTTCGAACTGGTGTTTACCAGTGACCACCTAATTACGGATGATTATGAAACAACAAGTATACCCGAAATAAACGTTACTTTAATACCAACGAAAGCGATTCAAAAAATTCGGATGTGTTTATTATGCCTTCAACGCCAGCACCTGCCATGAATGCATCTACCTTACCATGCCTACCCCATGTGTAAAGCAGCGTTACTACGCTGTCTAATGAGGTGGAAATATTTTTGCAAGTGCCATTGCACTTCAAATGTGATAACGTGATTTTACGTTTACGTTGTAGAAATGTAGCTCATTATTTATATTGTACGAAGGTTTTCATATTATTTTGGTGGAATTTCATTTTCAGGGAAAGAGAAATGAAACTTATTGTTTCATATGTTACAGTCTAATATGAAATGAAAAGGCTAGCAGAGACTTATGTTAGTTCTTCTGACCGGATATTTTTTCTCACTAACCTTGCACGTGATGTTGTGTGTGTGTGTCGAGCTATCCAGTCGCAGGCGCTGCAAAGCCGGACAAGCTAAGAAGCCACCCAAGTTTAGGCGTGGACTGTTATACGGACCTAAATCTGCCCTGTTCCTCAGAACTAATGAGCTGCATTATTGTGAAGAAAATGTATGACATTAAAATTACATTTTGATTTGCTCAAATTTAATTACAATTTTTTAAAACTTTACAAAAAGAAACTTTAGATTATAAAACCAGATTTCTGAATATTTTTTAAAATGTTACAAAAGAACCAATATTGGATAGGGTAGCTAGGTCATGTTGCAGTGATTTATTCATTCATTTGTAATCTACTATGAAACTAAATTCATTCGATTATGGGTTTGGCCTATGAATTTTTTCCCATCGAAACACTTATAAATGCAGTGGTCTCCAAAGCAAGATTTTGGCTTTTTTAATTTTGGCTATGCGTTTTACGAGCATAAACAGACAAGACGCTGATACAAGACTATACTCGTCACATATTAAAATCTTCAGCTTTAATATTCGCTCTTTTAACTTATTAGTAATAGGGCAGTTAATCATCCATCTTCAAAACTCATTTTGAACGAAAATATAGACAAACGTGAATTATCGTATAGCCAGAATACATCTATGCAACAGAAGCATTGTAACTGCGTATATTAAAATCTACCCTATCTTTAGTCAATAAACTACAATAGTTATTTATTATTGGGCTTTTTGCAGAGCCGAAACACCCACTTCCAATAACCATTAGTCTTTCGCTACGTAACGTTATTTCATTGGCTTCTATATGAGATTTCATGCACTCAGCCTTTTAGTATATAATGAATACGGATGCGGCTAAGCAAAAGATGTCTTATCATTTAAAGATTTATCATTTAAATTTAAAAGATGTCTGCGCACATTATCATTTAAATCAGTATAGAATTTAAGATAACGATGACACAAGTGCATACCAGCACCTTTGTCTTACGTCAAATCAATTGGTCTTGTCCCAGGTTCGGAATTAGATTCCATGTCCATTGCTTCTTGCTCCATGATGCACAATGTGCTAAAATTTCTAAAACCCTTTTTCATTTGGCAGTTCAACAGTTTTCATGAATTGTGCTTAAAACTGAGGCATAAAAGAGGAAGCTGGCTAGGCATCTTCCCACACTCAAAGAACCACATCCGTTTCCGATACAATAACCTAATTTTTGTATTCTCAATTTCGGCTTTTCAATAAACCCCAAACTTTAAGTCAGCTGTCAGCTAAAAATATCCAGATCCGAAGGATAAAAAGTAGTAAAAGGGGAAAAAGGAGAAAAAGATTCTCAACTTTTTCACTGCTGTGAACTCTTAAGTCAAGGAAGCATTCCCAGAAGAAAACAGCTCTTTCTTTAGTACAGCAGACGTAGAATGCGTGGGTTCAAACGCATGTTATGGGCTGTGACGACTTTATTTTTCTCCAGAAAATAAATCTAGGAATGACCGCTAGCAAATTAAAGCTTTCATTATCTTATCTAGACACTGTTATTAATAGTCTTACACAAGTAAAGTTGACTTTACATCACCTGAATTTAAGTCCGAACCCTATGTATTTAAAATCCAACGATTTCACATGAAGCCTTTCTTTTCTCCATTTGGTTTAATGATGCGTCTGTGGCAAGATATTCAGGAGGCCAACTACAGAAAATTTGAAAGTAAATAGGGGGAACCATCTATTGGAAGAGACCAAACAACATTCTGTGTGACTTTAAATCCTTAGGCCCAAATAAATGATTTTCTTTTAATCAACAACAAATTCTCGATGGAACATACTGAAATCCCAAAGACTGTACCCCTTTCGATTTGACATCCCATACTGTAAACCTCTTGTAAACTAGCACCCTTTTCGGCTAACCTCATACAGTACTGGAATTTTAAAAACAAATAGTTTAATATCAAGATTGTTAGAAATGAATATGTGGAAAATTGGGGTTTACAAATTTACATGTTTAAATTTAAAATGAGTTTGTTTGTGTGTAATTTGTTTTTATTTCATTGACGAGTAGCTTCTACAATGCACACAATTGGAAATAGATAGATAAAAGATATATAAAAAAAGTTAACAGATTTTTATTTTACACTCCATTTTATAAATGTTTTCATATAATTTGGGCATCCATCCGATTTAAACAACTGTAAATAATCAAAACAAAACTTTTATTTCCTACGAAATATTTTCCCACACCTTGCATAATCGGAAGTAAAAACTTCCCTTGTACCAATAGTGTGCGAATCCTCGAGATGCTGGGAAAGCGACGAGCTGTTAGAAAAGTCTCTAAAATGTTATCACAATTAGTTTTTATAAAAATTGATTGTTATTGCATTTTAGTGTAAGTAAATTACTTTTTGCGCTCTAGACAACAAAAAAGCTTCTTTACAGCAAGATGTTTTCTCTGGTTATTATGACAATCGTCGTTTAGACAAACGTATTTCTGTAATGATACAAATAGCGTTGCATTTGCCAAATCAGTCAGACATTAATCATTTCTTAAGAAGCGACGTACCATTTTTTCGATTCCTTCGCCCGATTCGGTTGGGTAAGCATACGATACTTCCTCTTCAGAAGAAATTCGCTGCTTTGCTTTGAATAGTCTTCGTATGACCTTTTTATCCAAAAATATTTCTAGTTGACAATTTGGCTGGCCTGAGTTGTGAGCAAATTTTGCTAAAATAAAGAAAACCTGTAATGAACTATTAATCAATTATAAAAACAAACTGAGTTTAGTATTAAGAATTCGATAAAAAGTGAATCTCAATTGTTTACCTTCATTTCCATATTTTGAGCCATCTAAGACTAGCCCCGTTGCGAAAAAATTCATATTTTTGTCATTTTCATGGACAACCTCTGCTTTAAATTCTTCATCAGTTTTAAAGAATGCAACATATTCAAGCACTATTTCATCAGGCTCGATAACTTGAGCTGAGAGCAACCCAAGACCATGTGACAACTTTTCTCAAATACGCAAATTTGCAGGTACACAATCTTGTGGAATTTGCCTTTTGACACAATCCTCTTTAAATGCAAAGTGACTTTTCCTTTTTTTCTTTAAGCATGTGCACATTTTTCTTGAAGGGGCACGAATATTCTTGAAGAGATCAATTGGAATCACTGCTATTTAACAGTTAATCCACATTGAGGTTCATTTATCACTTTTAGTTTTAATTTTAATGTATTCATGAATAAATAATGTTAACTTACTTGATCTGACAGTTTCCATCATTTTGATATTAAATTCACAACAACTGCAGCTGTTGCTGACAAGCAATGAGCAACTTCTATGGTATAGTATTGGTATGGACCATCATCACGTTAACTTACATAGAAATGCGAGACAGTCATCATGCAGAAAATACATGCATAGGTATGATGAATTGCACCCTCCAATCAGACACGATTATATACATATGCATTGCACCAGAAGACGCCTATGGTATACAAAACTAAATTTGCAGTAAAACAACTCGCGCAAAGTTATATTGTAGCAAAGTTAGATTTTCTAGTATACAGTCTCTAATTTTCACAACAACTACAATTACAAGTACATTACTTAAAAGTTGCAAATAAAATATTTGGTTAATTTCCTCTCCATCTATTCATCAAGCTTAGCACGTTTTCCAAATATCAATTTTACATAATCTTTAATTAAACAAACAATTAAATAAATTAAAAGGTTCTAATCCTTTCCTTAAAAAAGATTATAATTAATTTTAATTGCATACAATTTTAAGTTGGACCAACCACAAACAAAATTACCTTCCCACCCGAAAAACTGAGAGACATTCTAGGTCTCCCCATTTTTGAATATTGACTTAACTCTCTTAACAAATTAACACATTTCAAATTATTTTTAAAGTCAGACTAGTCAAGTTAAGTAACTTTAGTACTTTTTGCCGGTTGCTCAATTAAATAAATAACTTCGATAGTTGTAATAGTAAGTTAGTTAATTAGATTAACCATTTGTTGTGTTTCGAGTAAGTAGGCTACACGCTAAGGATGTTATCTAGTAAGATACAAGAATAGCATTCACACACAGCACATAAGCTCGTTTCCTGTCGAAGGAGCACATCTGAAGACACTCTCTATAAAACTTGCAAAGTGATCCTAGCTTTTTTGACTTCCAATGCCTAGAGCATAGACGCACATGTTCTTAAGCTCAACGAGTCAAAGCTGGGATCCCTTTGCAAGTTTTTCTACACAGTGCGCTCAGTTATGCTGATGTGCAGTGTGAGGAAATAAGCTTACTTGCTGTAATATGGGAAATTTTATTTTCCATACTCACATAAAACACATCCCAAAGTTTATTTCTAAAAGTATTTTATTTGTTTGATTTTACCCTTGGGTTTTGAAAAACTAGTTTACAAATGGGTTTTGGGATTGAATAGTTGAAGTTTTTATCAATACTTTTATTTTAATGGAAAAGTAAAAAACTTGAAAAAAACATTTTGTTTTGTTTTCGTTAACATATAATAAAATAATAAATATTGCTATTTGAAAAAGTTGAAAGAAATTCTTTTTCATGCAAGTAGAGCAAATAAACATGCCAGACGACTCCCAATTAGATTTTTTCCTTTCTGCTTAACCTTTACCCTAAAACTTTAAAACAGAAATTACAAACATGATCAACTTTTTTCTCGTTGCCTTCTCCATCTTTGGCTTTGAATAACACTCGTCACCTAAGCTAGTATGTTTTACACCTTTTAATTATTTTTTCAGAGCAATATCAATTATAAAAAAAGCATTTATTAATTATTTGTAATGTCCAGATTACACGTGCTGTGCTGTGCTGGGGTATTTTTTTTTGTTTTGTATTAAAACCCGTGTCAGTAGTTATGACAACTACAACCAAAACAGTCATACCAAACCATGCGAAATGCTATTTCGTCGAAAGTTCAAACAAGTTATATAAGCAAGTCTAATGTTGTGCGATTTGTAGTATATGCTGTGAAATATACAAAACTGGGCGTTGGCCACTTTTTAAAATCTAAAGCTTGGTATAGGTTTTATTAGAAAGTTGTTTGCAAGATATGAGTGATCATAACAGGATTCAAAATACTTTTGCCCGAATGAAAGTGAATTTTTTGGCTTCCTGCTTAAATTCCGAACAAGTATATTACTCGAGACACATCGCTGTAAATTTATCAAAACCAACTTGGTTTAGTTTAAGAAGTGTAATTTTTTTTAAGGTTTTGAATAAAGTTGAAAAAAACATTTTAAAAAATATCGATTATAGTTTCAATTAGCATCTTTTTTTAAAACATTGTAGGAAATAAAATTCACATACATTATTTGTGATGATGCTGAACCCATAGAGATATCCTTTTATTTTTCAGCAGGGAAAAAAATCCTTGGGGAAAGCAAATAATAAGTAAGAATTTTTAAATATATTTTACAAATCAACATAAGCAAGGTCTCTGTTTATATTTCCCCTCACTAGTGGCGTGTGTTTTAAATGTTTTTGGAACCAACATTAAATAAGTCTTTTAATATTGATAATTGAAGGCAATTAGTTTTACACAAGCCAACCTCAAAAATACTCATATACTAAACTATATCAGACGTGGCTACATAACAATTTTCACTTTATTCAAATTTCCCGAAATAAATTTACACCTTTGTATTTTGTCTTTCTTTTGCAAATTTCTCTTTTTGATTTTGCACAAAAGTTTGCACGTTTCAGTCGAAATGACAATTCAAAATATCTTTAAGACTGTATTTCTTATTTCAATTGTAATATTTAATTACGAATTCAAGGGTATCAGCAGCTGGTCATTCAGAAATGCAGTGCAAGATTACACCAGTGACCATTTAGAAATCAATGCATTTGGAGGATGTACGATACGTGTAATAAATTTTGTTGGTGTTGACATCAATCACAATTTGCTTACACAACCCATTCTTCTTATAAGATACCTGACATTTCCCCATCACATTAATTTATGGCCATATGAATGGAGATCAACGGAACAAGAAAATGAGACAAAGTGGATACTAGAAACTAAATTTAAAAACTACACAAGAGCGCGCGCGCGTTCGTTGCGCGATGACGACTTACAGTCAGAATATTTTGCTTATTCAGTCAAGTTTATTCAAATGTCACTGAATATCAATTTTTTATTGACATGCAGAAGATCTAATTGTGAGGCAAACATCTATCTAAACCCACCAAACCAATCAAAAGCCCCGTTTCTTTACTACAATCATAGTTGGTGGGGCACAGTAATCAAGGACCCATTTGGGCTTATCTTTGAACAAAGCCTTGAAACGGAAAGCTGGCGAAACAGATTTTGGAATACTGTCCCAAAATATTCGCTTCTTAGTTGCCACGTCACCAACAATTCAAGTTGTTACCAACCTAGCGACAAAGTTAAATGGATTTCTACAGTTTTGGGAGACTCGAGACTTGTTAGAACTTATGAAGTGGTATTAATTTACGA
>JAQIWN010003064.1:0-13991 GCA_034699025.1 Entomobrya cf. arborea Gr-Col-00668
TTTTTTAGGGTCAAGATTTCCTTTTAGTGATAACACTATGGCACATAGACAAATACCAACTTCTGTCAGATAGATTGTGATTCTATGAAAAATCTCTTACGTTTTACTTTTTATGCTATGTAGATAATCTCATAGTATTGATTTGTAACTAGACTGCTTAATGGCCATTCTTCAAAATCTCGAGTAGAATTATGTGGGATTTTGTTTAAAAATCCGACATCCACGAATTCTTTCTTTTAAGACAGATTAATCGATTATCAACTTTTAGTGAGTAGACGTCTGAGCCAAATGCCAAGTTGGTGGTGTTGCATGAGCTTCCTTTGTCTGCAAAAAAGAAAGTTCATGCCAACACCACCTAGTAAGCAAAGATGCTTGCAAAACGTCAATAATTTTTCGTTTTCTTTTACATTTCAGGGTATCCCTTCCTCGCGATACTAACGTTGCTAAATCCCTTGACTTCTCCAAACTAATTCGTCTAGCACCCCAGCGAAACAACTTGTTGAATTCTGACACAGACCCAAGCTCCTCGTCGTCGAATCAGCAGCATCAAGATTTTGAAACCAGTAATTCTGATCCATCACGTTCCATTTCACAATACCATTCCCTCACTCAAGCCAATCCATTATCTTCAGTCATGGTGGGTGAAGGGAGGGCCTTCTCAGATTCCTTGTACAAAGGAACTTGGGAAACATTCTTAGTTTTTGGCATGATGTGCGTTGCCATTATTGCAAGCATGGCTTCTGTCGTTTGGTTTATACGATCTTATAGATCTGGAGATATTTCTCCTGATACACAAAGAATACGAAGAAGTCACAGAGGTGACATTGAATCTTTGGATGGCTCTTCAGGTTACTCTTACGACGACAGCACCTATTCGTCTTCCAACCAAAACAGTTTAGATACAAGATCGGATTTTGAAGTGGAGTTGGATTTCGAATTTTCAGAAGACGTTAACCGGTCAGATAACAGTACCTGCAATACTAATGTGTCTTCTACAGGCACCTCTGGAGGAACAATGTCAACAACCAGAACAACGTCGCAACCACCACTACGGATTCATTCTTACGCCTGAGAATTAGTAGCGAGAAATAATTGAAGTTTTCTCCGTTTAATATTCCTAATAATAAGACTTTTTCATGATGCAGGTTGTTATGATTTAATTTAAGGTGTATCTCATTTAAATAAATGTGTATGGATATAGTATGTATGTGTATGTAGTTAACAATTAAAATTACAAAAATTGTATGATAAATGTGAGAAAAAAGTATGAATAATTTTGTGGCGGAAAGAATCAGTAATGAATCTTCCACAAAATTGTTAATTGTTGGAAGAAATTGCGTGCTTGTTGAATTTATGTGATTGGATTATATATCTGTAACTTTTGAGATTTTGGCTATACTTTCGCAAGTAGGTTGTAAATAATTTATTTAATATAAAGTCAACTAATTTCAGTATTTTATAGAAATAAAAACCAGCCATTAAAAAATTGTTTTAAGCCAATTTGGTTGATTATAAAAATGTTTAAAAAATACAATAATTTAGAAATATGCCTACCGTTTACCGATGTTTTGTTACCTTAATTTTAGTTAAATGATGTACTAAAGCGAAATAAACTCTAACATTTCGAAAAATGTGTTCTTTTTATTACTTTTTATGCCTCTGTATGCGAAATAATGATGAAATTCCCAACACATAAATATGCTTTGTAAGGATATAATACTCAATTATGAGGATGATATAGCCTTTTATTAGGTAGTGAAGTTTTTAAAACATATGTATAATATGCGACATAAATTCTAATATACGCGTAAAGACTATAAATTCAAAAAAAATCAACGTCAACGGCTATTATTTGTAATCGAACTTAAAAACTACCTATAAAACTATACAGACAAAAGGAAGAATTCTATCAAATTCTATTATCATTAAACTAAAATATTCATTTGGCTTGTGGATTTTCCGGAGAACGTACATAAACCCCATTCGGAAACCTACCCATAAACTTTTTGATATATTCCTTCGTCTTATGCTTTACACTGTCAGTTACTTCCAACGATGTCACGTCACGAGTATGCTTTAGCTCCTTCAGTAGAATAGTATGTGTAATCTAAAAATAGAAATGAAACCATAAGTAAAACTGTTGTAATTGGAGAATTTAAAAAAAATTAAATGACTGTCTGAAGCTTACCTTTCGAGCTAAATGCTTGAAGTCATCGTTGGTTTTGATATGCTCGTTTTTTCTGTAGGCGTTCAGATGTGCAACCACAACAGACGCAACATTCGACCGAAATGCATCTTTGATGTGGCTTGCCTCTTTGCTGCTAACTCTCTTTTCCCCACTGCTTCCACCGGAAGTGCTTGGTTCAGCTGGAGCTTTCTCTTTCACTTTCTTTTGCATAGCTAAAGCCGCTTTCTTTTTAGCCGCATGTCGTGCAGCTCTATCCGCTGCTTTCTTTTTTGCATCCAAATCACGACTGTCAAATCCTAAGCCTGGTATCATCACAACGTCCATGCTTGGTGTACTACCAATAATTCGACTAGGTCCCGTTGATACTCGTGAAAAGAAACCGTCATTTTCTTCCTCAAAGTTCTGCTGACTAAGTGTCAAATCCAATTCTGTTTCGATTGGAGAGGATGACTCAATGTTTTCACCTTCTTCACCTTTTTTCACATTTGTTGGTTTTGGTTTCGGGGCTCCTGACGAAGAAGAAGATCCTTTAGACGGATTTTGCCGTTCTTTCCTTTTCTTTTTCATCGATGATGAAGACTTCTTAGGGGCAGCTTCTGATTTCTCACTTTTCCCTCCAGCAGATGTTTTTTCCACAGAGACTTCCTTTTTTGCAGCATCTTCTTCAGATGTTGATATTTTCTCCCGCGATGCAGCGTGTTGTGCTTCTTTCATTGCTTGCCTAGCAGCTAGTTTTTCTTCGAGAACTTTTTTCTTGTTTTCTTTCACCATTTCTTTTGAGAATCCTTTTTCGTCATCCGCTCTTGGCTGGAAACAATCAAGATACTTTGTTTACTACTAAATACTTAAGTTCTGCAGGTGCATGCATGAACGATTTGTGAATCTTGCTTACACTTATAATTCGTTCCTGGACTAAGCCCGCTTTTTTTCTTCTCGCAGCCTTTTCAATTTTTTTACTGCTCTTGGTTATCATTTTAGACTTGGAAATTGATGGAGAACCTTCTTGTAAAATTTCTTCGATTACTTCTTCTTCACTACTGGACTCGGAAGATTCAGAGGATGAAGCTTCTTCTGGAGTTGGTGGGTCCCATCGTGTTATGCGGGTTCTTATATGATAATAGTAACAGCGACCTTCATCGTCGACCGCCATTTTCCAATTTTTAGGTAGCTCCGCCGGAGGTAATGGAGGTGGTGGAGGTAAACCAGATGGCCAAGGTGGAAATGCCTCTTCAGGTTCAACCGGAACGTCGACTGTCGCTGCAGGAATTGCTTCAATGGACTCGGTTTGAGGTGGATATTGTGACAATTGCACAAACTTTATGAGTTCAGGTGGTAAGGATGGGTCTACCAAATCAAATATTAGAATCATTGACTGGAGACAAGTATATCAGTAAACTAAACAGTAAGACTATTGTCCTGTCTGCCATGAACTTACCCTCAATGTCTATGGTTTTCCACATAACCGTTTTTGGATCCAAATAGTGGACGCCATGTGGATCAACAATTGGTGTGGTAGCAGGATCAAGTCCTACTAGGGCGCAACGTTCCTGGTGCAGAGTTACAAGAGCATCTTGTTGTTTTCTTAGCATCTCTTGCTCTTCTCGTTGTCTGACAGATTGTTCAAAATGTTTACGCCATTCTTCTTTTGATACTCCAGGGGGAATCACTTGCCTGTTTTGATATCGGTGAAACTTAGGTTGAGTGGAGTCTAAAATGGGGACTCTTCTCTCATCTCTATTACGATACTTATTTCGATGGTCCCTATCATAGCTGGAACTTGATGAGAATCCAGAACTCAAATTTGTGCTAACTTGTCCTTTATCTGCCTCCCTTTCATGCTCTTTCATTTGTTCTACTCGCTCCTTCTTTGGAATACGGAATACTTCTTTCAATACGGACCAGGATACCAAGAGCGATTTTGAAATAGGAACAAAATGCCACGTCTTTTCCTCAACAATTTCTTGCATTCCATCTGCTGTAGATGTCGGTTCCTCTTTTATATCAGAAGTGTCCATAATTTCCACCTGAGATTCAATTTTTACTGCTTCCGCAGCATTATTGGACGTTTCAACCTCCACCTTTTTCGGTTCAGAAGAAGAAGCAGCACCTTTGACTAGAGTGACCGTAGTTGTCACTAATGGGGCGGAACACCACTTCTCCACCAGAGCTAAAACCTTACTTTCCAATAGCAGGCTTTTATTGGGGATGGGCAGAGTCTTTAGAGCTTCCAAAAACTATAACACAAATTAACGCACATACATATAGACAAATAACTGAAAATAAAACACTGGCTGCCTATGAAACTTTGTGTTAAAACATACCAGCATATGATAGACATCATTCCTTATAAGCTGGGGCCCTTCACTTTCATGTGGGAGGGGTAAATCCACCATCCAACTCCATATGAGACGAAGCCCATGATAATCCAAAAATAATCGTCTGCAAGGTTGCTCTCCATGAATTAAAATTTTGAGTAGGCGTTCTCTATCATCCCAGCTTTCAGCACGAACCATGAGACGACTAAGCGTCAAAGTATGGTTTCGGTTTTTGAGACCACTTGCCTCCAATTTAGCAAGCTCCTCGCGGTACTAACCAAAAAGAATAAAACAGTTAAAAGGATTTAGAGAATAATTACACCAGAATTATTACCCCTACAATAAATGGGAATCTTACTGCCATATCCTCAAGTTGGACATTTTTCCTCTTCTTTCTTTCAACTCTCACTTTAGGTTTTACTTCAACTGCCTGTCTATCTTCTGCTGTCTCAGTTTCTGGAGCGACCTCGTCCTCCTTTTCCTCTTCTTCGGCATCACCATCTTCAGGTACCTCATCATCATCTTCTTCGCCAATCCAACCTCTACAGCTGTCAGTCCCACAGAAGCACCTCTGTGCATTTTTCCTGTTATAATAATTAAAGACGAATTATTAGCCTGTTTAGTAAGAAAGTGAATTATTAATGATCAGCAAAGGACAAGAATTCAAACCCTTACCCATATCGTTGAAATTGGTAGTCAAAAGTTATTTCATCTCCAGGTTGCAAATCAGTAATTGCAAAAAATCCAATTCGAAGCTCCCCGTTCACAGTCCACTTCTGAGTCTCACAATTAGGCTCACAGCTATGGTTAATAAATCTCGAACAATTTCCCCTTAAAGTGGCGTCAATAATAGCATCCGACTTGAGAGCCATAAAATAAAAATGTTCATGATTCCCTTTCGCATATTCATTGGTCCTCTTTTCGAATTGTGTCACGTCTAAAACTTCTCCAACATATTCAATAACAAAACCACCTCTGCAAAAAAGCAATACAGAAAATATATTTAATACAGTAGTACTCTCAAAACATTTACTTTAACGTATTTTTCATCTGAGACTTACTCAGGTATATATTGCAAAGTTCTCAGTCCATGTCCTTTCTTTTCAGTCTTGAAAACTTCGAGTGAAGCATACTCTTTCTTTTGAAAACGTTTGTTTGAACAATTATCGCCAGTTGGGCACCTTCCTCCACTGCAAACAGACAAGAAACATTGCAGTCCAACACTTGCACAGAATTACTAATGGTTATCATAACCAGTTTGCATTGCATGATTTTACCATTCGACCATCAACAATCTATTCAGACAGTCATCACAGCAGCCTAAGTCTCCCTGATCAATATCTTCATTACTGAGATAACAGTCGCAAACCATCCCTTTATTCTCCTTGCTAACTTTTCTCTCAGTTCTGTAAATACTTTCATCAATCCCTTCAAATTTTTTCAGTTTTTCTTGCAGTTCGTCATCCGTTCCGTCAAATGCCAAATGTCCCTTCCTTTTTACTAAATTATTTACTGGTATTGGATCAACAACAATTGGTGGCATAGAGCTTTCTGAAATCCCATGACCAGTGTCGCCTCCAGGATAAGTCTTCTCTGCGTCTAGTGAGTACCTCCACCTGGATTTTAATTTCTCAGGCTTACCGTTTCCACCACTGGAAGATAGAGATAATAGATTGGGAGTAGAAGAAGAATTGGACAACCCATTTCCATCCCCCGAGGGCGATGAGTACCCTGATGTCCCGGAATACTGCATACTGGTAGAGCTGTTTGAATTGGAATCATCTTCGTGCAATGATAAGCTACTCCGACTTATACCGGAAGAATCAGACAACGAAGACACCACTTCCCTTCGGCGCCCACGACTACCCCTCTGTTCCTCCAAAGTTTTTATTCTAGAGCTTCGTCGTACTTTCGAACTATCATTATCTGAAACCCATTAAAGTTAAAGCTAACATTATTCAAGAAAACTGGCAACATTACTGAATAATACGCGTTAAAGCTATAAATGATGACCTTCGTTGCTGGCCTCTTCCTTCTTTACATTTTCCGAAGAGCTTGGAGGCTTTGCCCCTTCATCAACTTTCGTAATACTTAATTGTTGCAAATTTTTACACTCTTCATCTATTCCAGCACTTGAAGCACTTGCAAAAATATTGGAACAAGTGCTAAAGGAGGACATTGCTGTTGGTATTTGTACTGGAGCAAGGGGTTCACTAGATCCTGTTGAAATATTTGCTTCGCCATCATCTAAATCTAATCCTGGTATCCCACCTCCAAGTTGCCCAAATATTGGTTCTGATTTTAAAACAGAGGAAAAGAAATTAAGTCCAGATATTTCCAGCTTAACCTCATCAGTGTCCATCGGTATACAAGAACTGGGAGCCATCTCAGGGGTGGTATCCATTGCAAGGTCATCAACTCCAGCATCTTGTCTATCTGTATCTACTAATTCCGGATTTTCCAGTGCTACTTTTGGTTTTCTACCTCGTCGTTTTGGCTGTTGTGGTGGCGCACCAGATGTACTTGTAGGTAATGAAGGTAATGTAGGTGTGGTCTGTGGACTCGTTGTAGTTTCCACAGGTTCTGAAACCCGTTTTGGCCTTCCTCTACCCCGTTTTACCGGTTGAACTGTATTTGCTTCAGGGCTTTCCGTTGCTTTGTTTATGGTGCTCTCTAAATTTACCTGAGATTAAATAATTGTAAAACGTATAATCAGCTATCAAACATTAATTGTATCAAGTATCAATCACAATCAGTAAATGTGAGATCTTCCATAAATGTAGCATGTAATGTTTTAAAAACTTACCGACGACGTCGATGAAATATTGTTTGCATCAGGCTGGATTTTCCTAGGTCTACCCGGTCTTCGGGGTTCTGAAGGAGGACCTTCAGTGATATCGGGACTAGCACTTCGCTGCATAGTTATGTAGTAGTTAACTTGGGTTTCCAAAATTCAAAAAACACGTAAAATTAGTCAATATTCAATACCGCTGTCCAATCATTATCACATGCACTAATTTTCAAACTATTCCAAGTGCCAGGGAAGATGATAACTTTAACTACTCACTACACACAAACTTTCAATTACCTTTTTACTAAGTAGAAATACTTCAGATTTTCCAACACGGTAAATTAGGATCAATGTACGGAACCCATTTGGAAGATATCCCTTTGGTATAAACGTTAATCAGACTGGTGTGTGTGGTGCTAGTGATGTAAAACTAACCAAAAATATTTACCAGCAAAAACAAAATTTTAAAACTTTTCAGTGATCAGTCTTCCCGGATGAGAAAAATATATTTTCCCCTCATTCATCATTGGTCTGTGGTGCCATGTTTGTTTATAAAGCACACAATGTGTTTTGTATGTGCAGTCCAAGGTTCACATAAAAATGTATTGCTAACCAAATGCACAGAGCACACAAGTAATGTATCCAAAAAATGCACGAAATGTAGTAATGCAAAGGCAAAGGTACACAACACAGCCCACATCGACCCTTTTTAGTGGTGCCAACGCCAAGTGGCAAACATGGTGCGGAGGGGGGACTTCGTGAAGCAGGGGAAGGAAAGGAATGTCTCTTAACTTAACTAACTTAAATATTGATTACTTTCAGGAAATTATGATTATGAAGCATGAATTACTAACATTCAATTTAGATGAAATATTTTGCATGGTAAACGTCAAACCTGCTTCTTTAAATGTTAAATTAACGCATTTGTGTTTTTTTATTTAAGCTTTCTTTAATTTTACATAATTTAATGCGAAATTGACAAGACTGTTCATAAAGACTATTTAATAATGAGACGAGATTTTCTACAGATGATTTTACAGAGAACTTATTATATATGTTTGTAATCAGTAATCATTGATAAGGTCAAGTTGGCTTGGCTAAACGATCCCTGTCGCCCTTTCTTGTTATTATTATATAACCAAAATTATGCTTCATTCTTTCCCTGAACCTGTTAAACTTGGATTGAAAAAACAAGGTTTTTAACAGGGATATCGCTTCGCGTTATCGCGTATTCATTTTTATTGCTACACCGAAAAAATTCTATCGTAATAATTATCCACCAGTTCTTATTGCAATATATTGGTAATAATTATCTAGGAAAAGGCAGTTTTTTAATTTTTAGAAATTTAATGTGTACAACAAATAAGGCGAGCCTTTTTTCAGAGTAATATTTTCACTCCCATTTCAATCTGATACCATACTTAACTTCAAAGATGATAAATTATTCTTTAATCGAGAAAACGAAATCTCTTCATTCCGTAATTTAATTGTAGTATTTATATAAATTAAAAGACGTGTATAGATTCGAAAATTAATTTTTAATCAAAGAACGGCAACTTTATTTTATGCTCTTTTACATTCTTCATATTTGTAAGATATTTTAATACATGGGGATAATACGAAATGACGGACCATTTATGCTCAAAAATTAGAAGATTCATTTCTTCCAGGGATCTCAAAACTCAAAATACTACTAGAATTCAACCTGTGTGACAAAAGTAGATACACAATTTACACATTACACGATTAATGTACATATTATGTTTATCACAATACTGTGTCATTCATTATCAATATAACCTTAAAACTTAATGCGACGCTTAACGATGCGCTAGTACTATGAACAACTGAATAGTACACGTATTTAATAATTAGTAATAGTAATAATTACAGATAACTTACAGCCTTATTTTCTAAATCGTGTGCAAATGCAAACGATAAAAGAAGTTGAGAAAAATTCGAAGTTAATGTTTTAATCTTTGATTTACAATCGTTAAATTAAAGTCTCTCTTTAAAACATGACATTGGCAAAAGCAAACATATCTTTCGGATTCCGTACTTCTGTTAATATAAAACGTAACATTTTTTCTTGATAAAACGCAAACAAGACTACGAGATTCAGTGATAATGATCCTTTTAGTAAAATCATTAAAAATACATTGAGCATCAACTTATGTAAATGAAAGTCAGCAGCACTGCTTTTATTTCGACAAAAGATGCCTAAATTATATCTTTACAGACGACGTGAGAAACTGTATTTATTATGCAAGATATACTACGGATATTATGCAAGAAATTAAACTCTATTCCCCCGACCATTTCTACTCTTGTTACTTCCCCCCTCGTGATCATCCCCACTAGCTGTTTTCTTGGTTGGCCTATGAAGCTCAATGAATTGACTTAATTCTCGAGGTAAATCGCCATCTCCGTATGTTATTCCATATTTGCACACCGCTCGAGCGACAATACATTTAAGGGAAACGTGCTCCAGAGGAAGCAGTCCTAATCCAGCCAGTTGCTTTTTACTTTGAAGTACTGTCAAAGGACTTTGGTTTTGTTGATCCAGTTGATCCAGATGTGCACCATTTTCGAGCAGAAGCTCTACAATCTGGAGTAAAACAATTACATTTTATACTTGATCCAACACAAACCCACAAATCTTGCCTTTATATTATCATGGCATTCAAATTACCTGTGGATTAAAATTCTCATTTGACACAACAACATGAAACGGGGTAGCTCGACTGTCGTTGACTTCGTTGACATTAGCCCCACATTCAATGAGATACTTGGCTACTTCATAAGATGGAAAGACGTAAACCTTTGAATAAAATGATTTTTAAATGAATATTCTATTTAAAAGGATTTTTGTATTCATTTTTTCTTCTTCTTTTGTGCATTAATTACCTGATGATCATCAACGAAAAAATGGCTACGAACAACATTAGTTTTACTGACTGCCATGTGTAGCAGTGAATCTCCGGTGCCACACATACGGAGCCGGTATCGGACTAACTTTTCTGTCATCTATGGAATCACAAGTAAAAACGATTGGTATTTTATAAAATAATTTACAAACGTATCAATTAATCGTTATGATTATGACACACGACTTACCTTGCGCAGCTGAAGGGCTTGTTCTTTTGTCTTGTTGGGCGCCCTCAAAAGCAGGTACAACAAATGTGTGCAACATCTCAAGCACCTAACAAATTAAAAACATATCAAAGAGATTAACTATCAGAAAATAAATGTATGAATATAACTGGAGCGAAGAGAATTTTAACGAAATATCGAAGAATCCTAGGCTTACAAAAACGCTAATCGCTTTAAGCTCCCACTCATGAACAGGGTAGAGGAAGGTATCTAATTACTTACCTAATTTCTGGAATTCTTAATTTTTATTCTAAAATATTGATCCGAACTGAAATCGCTGCATTATTGATTATCTATCAGTTTACTTTACTGTAGTAATTTTTAACATACAGAGAACTCATGTAAAATTAAAAGGAGCCGAAGGAAGGTTGGAGGGTAATTTAAGACATTCGAAGAACCTTGCATAATTACTAATTACTTATTCAATACTTTAATTTTGTTTGACATCTTAGTTGACTTGACCTACCGATCAAAGCATTCCTGCTGTCTCTTGAAAACTGGTCGAATTTTCACCAACTTGGCTGATGCAGGAAACTGGTCAACCAGAAGTTGAAACGTTCCCATTAAGTCATCAATATGCAAAGGATGATTGGAAGCATTTCTATCCAGGTCTCGGTTGCGGTCCAAATCCAGGTACAAACGAATCTATAAAAATTAAAATACAAAAAAATAAACGTCAAGTTAAGCCAAGACTTTTTTTACCAATCCATGAGCCATTGGTATTAATTAATATTGATATTATATCATTTGGAAAAGTTTAATTCTCTTACCAGAGCAAGAGCGGTGAAGCAAGTATCCCCATACAATAAAGAGTCTTTTTGAATTCTCAGTTGCAAGGCATACCGCCAAAGATGAATGCACATCAGATACTGTGAGGAGTCAGCGTAAGCTGCGCCTCTGTACATAATCCTGAAGATGATGTCCTTGTGACATAATCCCAGAATCCTTTCAGCAATTAAAAGACTATTGACTCTCATTAGTTCAAAATCTGTCGAAATGTTTTCCAAGTCTTCCTTCGTATTAAATTCAGTCACTTCAACTTCCACGCCTAAAAATATACAAGCATCATAAATCATATTATTGCCATCATCAGAACAAAAATCGACTACCGATTATGCCATACCGAATACCGACTACTTTTCCTAAAAGAAGTGCTAATTTACCTTCATGATTATAAACTTTTGCGTACAATGGCGAATATCCCAAAGGCTTTTTCGGCAGATCTGGTAATTCCCCGGTTGAATCATACCTAATTTCAATAGCCTTTTTCCAGTACTGTAAAGCCATTTGTATATCGTGATGTTCGTCCAAAAATGTCGATCCCATCAGTTCGTGCATTTCAGCTTTACGTTCCCTCGAGTAATCAGGTATTATTTCTAACAGGTAGTTAAATATAATTGTAGCCCCTTTCAAGCACGAAGTCTGAAGTGCATCGTCTCCATATCTATTCTTCAAAAATGGATCCGCTCCATGAGCAATTAGTAATTTCGTTGTGTCAAAGCGATGTTCTTGAATTGCGTAGTGGAGTGCTGCCTTCAATTGAATATCTTGTGCATTGACATTAGCACCATGAACCAGTAAATACTCGCATAATGTTGCGCTCTGAACAGAGTTAATCAGACAGGTACCACCTGCGGAAGCATCAAGTGAAAAATCAAATGCATAAATAAGCATAATTTCATCGAATTTCTTAATCTGTAAACTGTGGTCAACCATTTTGTTTGTACACTTACCATTGAAGTTTGGCAAGCCAATATCTGCCCCAGCATGTTCCACCAAATAATGGACAACATCAAAATGAGTCATAAAACAGGCACTGCGTACCGGCGTGGAGCCGGTGTCACTGACAGCGTTTACATTTGCACCATGCTTGACCAGACATTTTACTATGTTCAAGCGCCCACAAACTGCTGCACACCATAAGGGTGTCACTCGGTGGCAAGTTTTCTCGTCAACCACCTCATAAGTTCCTTTCTGTTCCACGTCCGCACCACAAGTTTCAATTAAATATTCAACAATCTCCAAGTTTCCCCTTTTGCAAGCAATAAACAGTGGAGCACAATTGTCTTGTCGCCCGACAATGCAAACAATATCTTTTCTTTCTGCCTTGTCAAGTCGTTCCAAACTGGTTCTCAAGTGATACGTCAGTCTTGCTCCTGGCGCTGCTGATCTCACTTCACTGTGTAAATCCTCGCTTAGTGACTCCTTAGTTCGGGGACCCCCACTGTTGGTAGTGCCCTGTGCCGACGATTTGCCAAAAGTCCACATTTTGTTAAACATTTTGGTGAATTTGTTTGTTGAGGGATTTTCCCCTGTAACTTTGATTCTATTGACTAGAGAAGTCCGTTGTTCCGCTGTTACAAGTTTACTTTTCCGGGATTGTACTGACAGCTAATTGTTCTTTAACTGTTTATGATGCCCCACCTTTGCGTAAACTCATGACATTTATTTAGTTTTCTGTTATCCTTGTTGACTTTCTGGCTAATGGCAAATTTCAACAGACTCTCAGTCGGCTGTGTGGTGGGTGGGTGTACTTTTCATGTGACACAACTTAACGTGACATGTACTCTCTTTCACAATAAGAACTACAACTTCACACTTCCACGTGCATAAAACGCTGGGTTATTGAAGAGTCAGAATCAGGAAGCAGCGTAACGGAATACGATACGCTTTTAACGTTTATGTTGCGTGGTTTTCATAGACTTCCTGCAAAATAAAAACACAAAATAAATATATTTTGTTTTTAAAAATGGTATAATACCAATACCACAAATGAAACCCCTATTGGAATTGTGCAAAGAAAAATATTGCACTGCGAATTGCATAACTCTTAACATATTTTTATTTTATAACTTTCAATCTTAAATGAGTCTAGTTTTAAGTTAAGGAAAAGAGAAACGACAAGATTTCATTTTTTAAATGGCAAAATCCATAAAAATTTATAAATTATGAGGAGATTTACAGTTTAGATACAGCTTATCTAAGCCACCAAACAGCTAACAATAAAATGCAATGAAATTAAAACTTTTTTTGTGGAATTTTTTTTGAAAGCTTTTGTACTGGGCAAGTTTTGAGAGAGGTTGTGTGAATTTGGAATATGATCACAATAAAGTTGAAGGTGCTGTAGATTTTTGCACGCATATAAGTGGTGGTGGTGGAAGCAATGGAATTAAAATCAAGTTTTATAGCTTTGTTGTTTATGCAACTTTTCAAAGCTTATCTGATTTACATGCTTGTCTATGCCCACCATCATCGACCCACCGACCAAGACTATATTATTTTCATTTCATTCAACTCCAGTCCAAAGCAGCTTAAAGAGTCAAGGTTTTTCCCAGCGAATTTAATAATTGACCACTCTGTGTCCACTTTACATTCCACAAAAGCACATTATTCTACTAGCTCTGGTCGATAGTCGCTGCTTGCTAAAGCCACAACACAGCGTCATCGTAGCATTTGCTGTAACTCGATTCATTGCTGTAATTGTTTTGTTCATTTTTAGCACCTTCGTATTTGCGTACCTGTCACAGGTAGTGATCAAGATGAT
>JAQIWN010003065.1:0-13986 GCA_034699025.1 Entomobrya cf. arborea Gr-Col-00668
TTTTTTACCTAGTATAAATGTGGCGACACAGTAGCCAGCACACGAACGCTTAAACGTTTCAATAGCTTGATTATATTTATTTTCATCTTTATTTCGTTCTGCTAGCCATTTATGTAGCTGTTTGGAGTTAACCTGGATGGCAGCTAAAGCACCAGCCTTTCTCTGAATTGTGTAAACGGTCTGAGCTCTTTTAACCTAGAATATATATAAAACAGTTTTCTTCATGTTTGTTTTATTATAATTCGTAACGACACTTTAGATTGAGTTGTGTAGTGGAAGCAATTGCAGCAAATAAAGTAAACAATGATCAAAGAGTCACTTTGCATACATACCACTTGAATCAAACCAACTTGTTTTCCAGTGGCCAGGCATGTGTAAGACAACATTTTCAAATCCAAATTATCGGATCTCCACAGCTCATCCATCATTCTTACCACCTACAAGTCAATCAAAATTCCATTAAAATGATAATGCAATATACTCCGTGTATACCACGAAAAGGACAATCTCAAAATCTCAATAGAAAAACAAGTTTGTAAAAAGTAAAGAGCAAAGTATAGGTAAAACTGTCTTGCCTGTAACGTGAGCATGTCTTGTCGGAGGTCATCCCCATTTTTAAATATGGCAGCAGTCTCACCAATACCTACGAATTAAAATGTAAAAATAAATTAAATTCTTCGACAAATAAACTCAAAGCTATTTTAAAATTTTACAAACTCACCTATCTTTTGAGCAAGAGGGTCGTTATTCTGCCACACAAGCCACAAAGGACGTTTGGCAGAATCCATAATTCTACATGATTCCACTCGTAAACTGCCTAGCTCAACATTTGGACTGACTGGATTACTCAAATTTTCCAACACTTCCAAAAAGTCTGCTTGTTTTATCTGCTCACTTAAAAATCTAGTAGCACACATATTAAAAGGGTAATCTTCATTGTGGATTCGACAGGTGTAATGTATTTCATTTGAAAATATTTGCCAGTTATCATTTCATACCTTAATCTATCCTTTGGAGCTTCATCTCTCTTTTCTTTTAGGGTTTCCGTTAACACGGTAAGTTTTTCTAAAGCTTCAACCTGCTTATATAAGTCTTTTAAATGACCACATAAACCTCTGCAATAGGCTTCCAGAATAAGGCCAAATCTCACGTCCAACCATGACTTGCCAGAAATCTCAGACCGCAAATGCCAAAAGAAAAAGTGGCCCACTAGTCGATTCACCAGAGCCCTTCGTAATAAAAACATTGCCAATGGCGACTGAAGATACGGCTCATACTTCAAAGACTGAACTAACTGAAGTAACAGATCCAGTACATCTGAGTCATACAATGTTCGATCCAAGTTTCGAACAGCAAACTCTCTTACCTTTAATAAAAATTGACATGATTACTATAATGATTAATAAATGCAGATTACAAGCATCAAAAGTTTTGAGAAAATACTTACAAAAATATCCGCTGACTTGCAGTCGAGGAGGGCAAGTGCGGTTTCCATTGTCAATGGCCGCCACCTCTTCAGCAGATCATAGAACTAGACAAGTTTATGAAATAATTAGTATTACCATGAAAAAAACGAATAAAATATACAAAATCTTCCTTCATGGTATACATACAATAGCAGTATTTTCTCTGGAATTCCATTTAACAGCAGCTACTATTCGAGGTAAAGACTGAGGAAACTCCGTCAAACAGTATTCCCTGTATTTCCATACTAACGTCTTATCCTGCTCGGAAATTTCGCACAAAGGATCTTTATTGATTAGGTCTTCGAGAGCAGTCTGTTGGAAACAAGAAGAATTATAAATGTACACGAGCAACTAATTTAACCAATTTTATGCAATAAAAGGAAATTTAAAAGGCTTACATCGTCGGCAGGTGCACACGTTGCACTCGTCATATCCTCTTGTTTCGTTAGAAATTCTGCAAAAGCATATATTTCGTGTTCTTTGGGATAATGTAGTGGTAATGAGTATTTATCGAACTCAAGTTCCAGAGATGAACTTCCTTTGTCTAAACTTGAACCTGACAACGAACAAATATATTGAACTCCTTATAAACTAGAAAGAAATCGTTAAACTAAAAGGAGTAAATCCAATGAGACTGGACATTGTACCTGTTATTCCTAGCGGATGTAGTAAGTATACTGAGTCTAATGACATGGGTGCCGGCCATAAATCCAGTCTTACTTTCCCCGTAATTAGTCTTCCTTTGAAATCAAATAAGTTAATATTTCCCCATGCCAACATACAATACTCTTCCTGCAATAGAGACCAGTTTGAAAGTTACAAAACTATTTTAATGAGAGAGAGAGCCTTGGCTAATACATTATTCAATACATATATTGTTATCGTTACCCGTACCTGACGTCTTTTATTTCTAGAAATGCTACAAACTGATACACAAAGCCGTGCGCTTCTTGGAATATCAGGAACAGAAATTTGAAATCGTAACGTTTCATTCCACCTAAGAGTATTACATGAAACCTGCGAAGTTTGCAAAAGTTCACAAAGAGCCTCATCCCCGTGAAATATACCCGCTTTAACGCAGACCTGCAGTTTTGAGAAGAATAAATTTGTATTATGCAAAGTTTAATCTATAAATTAAACTGACCCAAAAGTAGAGATTGATTTGTAATTGAAATTTACGTTATCTGTTGCGTTTATGTATGTTGCCCACAGAATCTGAACTTGAAATAGGCAATTTATTCGCCACAAATGTACATCTCCTGGAGCCTTTTCTGTTTCACTTGTCCTATATGTCCTCCTGTGAACGAAACATTGTAAATACATAGTTATAAATGAAGTGACCGACCACTGATCCAATATACCACTTTGCTCTTTACCACTCAGCATTTAGTTAATTGCATACCTGTAGTACGCTGGTATGTGAAAGGGCTCTTTGGGCAACTTGCTATACAGCAATTGCCTTTCTAAAAGTTCTAGTTGTGGGATCTCATCTTTCCTTACAACTTCCCTAATATACTGCAATTAAACAAACATATTTTTTACACAACAGTTCATCGAACTTTCAATTAGCAAATCGGCAATTAAGAATTATTTTTGTATTTACTTTATATTGCGATATCGGATAGGCACCTAAAAGGTACTCTTGTCTACCGCATATTTTTAGAACAAAATCCGTGTAAGATTTATTATCACGAGGTCTGCCTTTTGAATACACTTCTAATGCTTCACTTATAACTGTGTCTCCATACGCTTCAACTGCCACTCTAACTGTCACACTTCGATTCGAGTTCGGATCAAACCACACTTTCACTGATACCATGCCACCAGGAAACATTTGATAATACACAGGACCACTTTTTGCAATTTGTGCAGAAAACTTATACAGCGCATGAGATTCTGGTGATTCTTCGCGTTTTTCCACTATTTCTCTGCATAAATTGATGGCATCTCTGCGATATTCAAGTACTTCAGGATTTTCCAAATCGTCAAATTGATTTACTGGAATTCCAACAGCTACACCTGTGAAAACCAGCAATTAAAAAAATGTTAACGGTCGCCCTGTGGAAAATTCGTAATGCATATTTTCATTCTTTACAATTATAAAGTCAACGTACTTATCTGTGAGTTTAAAATATTTTCCTGTTTAGTCGACGCGTTAGGTTCCACCAGTTTCAGGAACGGCACAAATAAATGCAAATCACACAAGCGCCGTGACTCATCGTGAAATTCTTCTTTTTTTGCATCTAACGTCACAGACGTGAAGACATAATCAACGTCTGGTGACAGCAAGTTGAAAAATGGATATTTAGGCCCTTCCCTCCATACTTGAGCTGAGTAATTAAAATATTGCAATGTTATGCAAATATGACAACGTATTTTTTTAAATAGCCTGGCTGGTCTTAACTGCTGAGTACCTTTTATATTATGGAGTGTCTGATCACGGGAGCATCTCAAAGGGACAACAACGCCAGTGGGAAGAAGAATGTCTATTTCAATAATCTGGGGCATCAAATGATGCCCCCATAATTCTCCTGATGACGCCGGCATCGTTAATGAAGATGACAGTGCAGTGTTCTCCTGTCTGTATATCACCTCAACTATTAGCTCGAATTTGCTTCAATTGATAAATTGGTCAAGCGAGTGCAGCCCACTGCATTTTTGGTTGTACTGTAAATCCTTGTCTTCGGGGTGATTTTCCATGCCCATACTTGTGAAGTATGTTCAATTAATTATCGGGGCGGGCAGCAGGCCACATCCACTTAATCCAAATTTATCCTACTCTTGTCATAGAAACATGCTCGATCAGAATCTATAAGAAAAATTTACCGTTTACTTTACTATTAAAATTCCAATAGTCTTATTTGATAATGCACACTCCAGGCAACAATTACATATATTTATTTAGCTGCCAATCTAGTAATCATCACTGACCATAAAGATAAAAAGTATTATTTAAAAAATAACAGTTTGCATAAATTATTTGGTTTGATTTCTCAGTAGACTATATTTAAGTATCAAAATTTTGAGACTGTTTTGAACAAAATAAATTGCTTACTAAAGGACCATTTGCAGAGAAAATTTAATCTTTATTGGGAAAGTTAAAACGAATAGTCTTTAGAGATGCATGTAGATGTATATGAATTAGATCTGAATTACATTAAAGTATATTCCTTCCAATTTAATATTATATATAAAGGAAATTAATACATAAAAATGATTATCACGTCTCACAACAGAAGCTCATTCATGGTATGGCATAATATTCAATGTACTGTTAGTAAACTGGACAATGAATGACCATACTGAATAAATAAGATTAACATGGGAAAAATCAGATCTGTTGTAGTGATATATCGCATGTGAATATGTAACATGTAACTTTGTTAATGATTTCCTAGTAGTGGAAACGTCATGTCATGATATGATAATAGCAGCAAAAACTCTATTTTTGTTGAACTCTTTGACGTAAGTCACGTCGTAATGAGTCATATCATAAATACGTGCTGACATGCAGAATATTTTTGTTTCGCATAATTAAACATCAACTGTGATTTTGAATTAATAACATATCTCTCTGCAAAAGCAACTTGTTCCATGAATGGATTTGTGTCATAAGTGTTATGTTCTGATATGTACTTTTGTGTATTCGCGTATTAATAAGTTATTTATCGTTTTACAGCGATCCCAAACAAAACATAAGATCACCCACCCTTTCGCAATTATGTATATCCTTTAACTACAATCTTTGTTTTTACTAATATACCCTAAGGTATATAGCCAATTACTACAAACTACACACCATGCACAATTTACATAGTTTTAATGACCCTCTTTCCAAGGGTTACTTACTTCTTTGCTTTTTTGGTGTAATCGAGATGCTATGTTATGATGACTTCATTCAATTTTGTATTGTCTTTATAGCCACGGAACGGATATATAGTATCTCTGTCCACGCACAGGCTATTTAGGCACACATTTAAAACACTTGGATATTTATGCACTGATGAATTATGTTTTACAAATGTTTTGCAAACAAACATCATCAGTAAACGATGATGAGAATGAGAGCAACAATCAGGTGTATCAAATCTTTAGCGCTTTCAAATGCAATACAAACGGACATTTTGTTTTGCCCCGGTAGAATACTAGTATAACAACTAAAGACTTGTACCATACCATACCGAATATACCGATACACATAATATTATAGTAGTAGTAGTAGTGTTGAGTTGTACGTTTGCGTGTGTGTGAGAATCTACTTCCAACATCAATATCGAGGCTGCTACTATTATGTTGCCAATGTTGACAACAATCATGGATGAGCCAGCCTTAGGGTCGAATACACAATGGTGTGGTTTGAAACTGACTCTAGGTTTGGTTTCAAGTTAAAATTGATCTCGAACACCAAGATCGGTCTCGAAATGGCATACATAATGTAATTGAGAAACTCGGCTTCTTCAATCCGAGATCAAAATTCCCTTATCTCGGTTTCCGTTGCTGAGGGCAATATTCAAATAACATCAGTACAATTTCAAAGTACGTTGACAACTTGCATTGATCCGAGTTCAATCCTACTGCTGAGTAGGTTTGAAAAAATCAGCGGTTTGAGCTCGGTTCAAGAATCAATTCATCAATTTTGCTAATTGTGTATGTGGAAATGAATCTTGATCTGAGATCAAAATTATCCGTAACCTCGGATCATAAAGTCAATATTTTTTTTACATTGTGTATGCCATTCAAGCCGAGTTTGAAACTAAGCTCAAGATTTTAGAGATTTTTATTCTTTAGGTATACTGCCCTTAAAGACTTCTTGAAAACTGTATAATTCTGTATTTTTAGTTATGAAGTTCATTTTCTTTAATAACTATGATTTCAATTATTTCAAACGTGAATTATTTGGATACTATAGCAATAGCAATACTGTAAAACATCTAATACCACATAACTTTTAAATTTTTATCAAAAGAAACATTTTTATTGTCATGTTTAAATTTTTTCATTTTTTCTTTTTCGAAAAAAATGTGACATTTCCAGACAGGATTTAAAAAGCGTTTTTCTTTAGGTAAATGCATAAATATACTCGATAAGATAGGACATATGGCAGTGACATTTAAAAAAATTACATTGATCGAATTTCAAATTATAACATTTATTTTTGAACAGTTAGTTTGTTTTGTCCTTTTTATCTGTATTCATCTTCATAGCATTTTTCGGTAACCAGTCCTCGTAATTTCCTGGTACAAAATAACGTCAGTTCAATCGAAATTTATCCAGTCTATCTTGAACTCTATCTAACTGTTGCTTGATAACTTTTGTGTCGTCGGTTCTGCCGGAGAACTCCACCATCATGTGAGCAATTAACTGTCGGCATTTCTCAAGGAGTTCCAACCTGAAAATGTTTTAAAGTACAGATAAATATAAAATATTTTTCCAACAGATGAGCTAAAATTAACAAAGCACGAGTACCTTAAATGGTATTTATTCCTTAAATCGATGTCACCGCGAGCAAATAAGTCAACCATATGAATTATAACTTTTGCAATCTGAATCTCGTCTGAACTTGTATTTTCCCTAGTGTTCAGCTTTTTCCATAACCTATTTAAGATTTAAAAAGGCATCAATCGTTAAACTTGTGAATGTGCTGAAATTGCAAGCAATCACATAAAAATATTCAAAAACCATCGTACTTTTCGTAGATGAATAAAACGTCTGAAAACGTTACTCCAACTTCCACCATTATCGTGAATACCCATCCAATATCATCCGTGTCTTGAGGTTTCATGTATTCCAGATGTTCAATCAAAAATTCTAGATAAATATGCACAAATTCAGTTGGATAAATATTTACTTAAAATCTTGAGTTAGTTGAATTTGGATGCAACTTTAATCTATTGTACTAGTACTAACCGATGGGGAAAAAAGAAGGAGAGCCAGCATATTTCTTTCCTATTGCCACCAATTTTCTTCGTAGCAAATCCATTTGAACCTCAGCAGCTCTTCTGCTTATCGAGCTTAATTCTGCAAAAAATAGAAGAAATTATACCCTTTATTGAATTTTTATACCCAATTTTTTTCTTGTAGACTAACAGTGAAAGATAATAATTCACCTGATTCGATTATGTCGGACCATACTGTTTCAATAACTTTGCCGTCAGCATGCCCAGCAGCATGAAATATTTCCAGTTTCGCTTCGTGCAATTTCAGGGGATGAGCAAAATCGCTGTACAACTGTTACAATAATATGTTCTCTTAATTGTTTCTTTCATCGAATTAAATTAATAATCTGGTGGCTTTTCAGAACTAAGTAATACCTGTGTTATGTTCATAAGTTGGGCATTCAACTTCTCACCAGCTTCTTCATAGGCCTTTAGTTCAGGAGGAGCCTGATCAGAAGTAGGGCCTCTGGGTGACATTGAAGAGATCTTTACATTGACTGAATCCAGTATGGACTTTTGAATGCGGGCTACATCCAACTTATCCTCTAACACTTCTAGCAAATCTCCTCTGCGTGAAGTACTTTTGCAACAGATTATAGCTCGTGAAAGATATTCCAACCGCTGTTGTAAATTAAGGCCAGTTCTACAAAATTAAAAAAATATACATTTAGTTGATCAGTAACCAATAGCTAAATTCCAAATCAAAATTCAATTAGCTATGTTGTCCTTACGTGGTTGACTCCGCTAATCTCGACAATATTTGAGCCGCCGCAGAATGGTTATTATTCATTTCATGATGTCTCCAAAGCAGGTCCAAGACCCGAGTGTCATTTGCAGGCGCGTTTCCTCCAGGCCATTTGCCTGTAGTAACAGCATCTGCAGCACGCTGCAAGAATGAATCTAAATAGCCATGCTTGATTTCCAGCAATCTGTCAAACAACTTTCGCTCTAACAACCAGTTGTATAAAGTAATGTGGAACGCTTCATCATCTGAAGAAAGAATTGCGTGAATGGTTTCATCAGCAAGCTTCTGTGCTTGACTAGGTTGCAAGGTGTCATCTTTAGTCGTTCTTGGAAGTGGTGATTGTGTGTTTGTCGCAATAGAAACATAATGGTCCAGCATATCGAAAACAACTTTGTAAATTTCTGATCGTGTCTGGAAAGCTCGTATGCTTGCTTGCTCATTGCTAGAGGATGATCCTTTTATCACGTTTACAGCTAAATTATCCGGATCTGCTGCTTTGGCTGAAGAAACTACCAACCTTACTGCGCCCACAGGAAATCCAAGTTCACCATATTGACGACAGAAGTTGTTGATGTTGATTCTGCTATGTCCGGAGATTTTTTCAGATAGGATAAGAGACTCCTTCAACAAGGCTTCCTTTTCTGCCAAATCAGTCACATTCCTAACTTTGGCAAGGATTTCAGCTACTTTTGAGCCAATGGCATCCTCATTTCTAAACAATGTTGGACATACTTCCCGAAGTCTTAGACTGATGGCATCCACCGCGGCATTGTCTCCCAAATATCTAAAAAAAAATATACACACTGTAATCAACCCCTATTTACTTAATGACTCCAGCAAAAATGTTTGAAAATTCCGATATGTGGTTTTCTTACTTGGATATAAGCGCATTTATGATCACGGACACCGTATTTTGTCCATTTATAATTAATTGTCTCATCGTAGTAGCCTGAAGTCTTTCGTCGAGACCCTGTCAATCGTTATAATTTTTAAATTAGCACTACTGGCTAAATTTTACATAAAAAATAAAGCTACCGAGCATGAAATACATATGTGTAAATTACTTGTAAAACAATATGAAACTGATGGTCACATAGGATTTTCCACATCCCTAAAACCTCAAGTGCAATGTTCAAGAAATTTTTCAGAGCAACGATGGAATTCTTTTCAAATTCATGTATTTGCAAATGGCGTCCGTCGGAAACATTAACTGATCCGAAGGCTGGAGTTCTATGCATTCATTAAATAACAAAAATATCATGGTCGTGTGACTTCAGTTCAATTTAAGTTTTCATAAACTGGCAAACTTCTCTTACCTCACTACAGATAACGTTGGGTTTTCATTCAAAAACACCAAAATACTGTGAAGAAATGCTGAGGCATAAGTTACTTCGTCTCCTTGCACGTTTGGAACAAGCTGGAACAAATGTGAAATTTGTTTATTTTATGTTATTACTCTACCCCAAGAATTTTAACTCGTTCGTATACATCGTTCGTTATACCATTTTTGGAGAATCAGGCCCATCCACTTTTACAGATTTCACAAGGGGTCGATGCCAAAACTCGTACAGAATCCGGCCAACAACAAGATAAATGGCATCATGTCTTGGTGAGCAGTACCAGTTGTAGTTGTCTTGAACAGCCTGCTGCATTGGAATGCCGGAGGTGGAATACATTTGTTGACTTTGGTGAGGATATGCACTTCCAGCTACTGGAGGACTAATATAACTTTGTGATTCATTAGAACCGTACATGGGCTGAGGAATCTCTTGACGTGGTGTAGAAACAAGGTTGGGGTTAAATTCTAATGATCTATCATGTGGACCTAAAATTATCCAGAAACGCGCACATTAGTATAACGATGATACATGTAAAATTGTAAAACTTGACTTCATAAACTAAAAATTTTAATCATACTTTGCATTCGACCATCAAAGCTTTGGTGACTCATATTATCAAAGTTGCCATACAAAAAGAGAGCCCTAATGGCCATGTCATAAACTGCTTTATCCACTCGATCATATGGGTGAACAGCAAGTAACAAAGAATTCGACAAGGGATATTCCCTCCCGTATCCAAGGTCAAAATGACCTTTCACGTTTTCCGGGCCATTCTTCTCCAACAACGTAGCTTTCAGGATTTCATAAGGTTTATTGGCACGGAATACAATACTTCCCGATGTAGTTAAGACAACAACTTGCTTATGCCATTTTAAATGTTGCGATACAATATCGGGTACTTGTTGTAAACTTAAATCATGGTCTGCATTTGGAATTATGTCAATGGCTAACGCACGTCCAGGTAACTTGTGTACATGGAACACTTCGGAAAGGCACTGTGTTGGGTATAACAGTGGATTTATCAGCCAAAAACTATCTTGTTCTTGATTTGCATGGGAAGCTAAAGCAAATATTCCTGCAAGAGAACATAGAAACATTAAGAGAGGAAACTAATTACACATATAAAAATAAAAATCAACTATAAGAATTATTTACCTGTAGAATTAAATGCCATATGCGCAGACGAAGGCCTCTGAAGCGACGTGGCGGGACAGTGTCCAGGAGGCAAACGAATATGAAGTAATTGGAACACATTTGGTCGAATGCTGTTATCACGGCCGACGTTGGTCAATGGCTCATAACAAGTAAAATACAATCTAGCTCCACTTTCCAAAATCGCAACCAAGCAAACCTCACCTAAAGATTCATAATGTATCATATTTATGTACAATTGTCATGTGTACACATTTTATGAAAAGTTAAGCAATAGGTAGCACTCTTACCCATTTTCACGGGGGATATGGTTAACACCCTTTTCACCAGATTGGGCTCTAAGGTTTTCTTTGAAACTTTAATTACTTCATTTACAATCCCTTCCAAGGTCATGCTACCAATGCACTTGAAGCCAGAGCCATCTGAGCCCAAATCGTAGGCCTAGAAAAGGTATAACACAAATTAAAACTCAGAACCTCTGGTATCAGCAACTGATTAAAGCTATGCAATGCACGCTTTACACATATTAACAACAACTGTAAGACTTCTTACGTATAACGCTCCAGAAACGCTCCTGGTGTACATTATATGTCGTTCATCATCGCTAACAATCTGAGTAACCGGATCTCCTTGTCCACCTGGATTTATAAACTTGAAGAAGGAAGAAAAATATCCACTCGACAAGTCTTTCTTCCAGCATCGATCAGTGAACCAGCCCCGACCAGTCTAGAAGTAAAAACAATTAGTTAAGAAATACCCTTCATTCTGGTCTAGTTAAAAGTTAATGAAAGATTGTTGATATTTTATTTCAAACTTTTCTTACCTGATACCCAACTTCATGTATGGTACCATTAGTTGCTCCCAGAAATATACGACCTGACTTAGTACCGTAAACTACTACAAATCTCAAGTTGTCAGAAGGAATAACAAATATTGGTTGTGGTACAAGCTCCAATACTATAAAAATACATTATTATTGTACTATCATTATCAACACATTCAGCACGAAAACCCCATAAATTAACGTTTGATTGAATGATATTAACGAACCTTGTGTTGTAGGAGACATTGGTAAGCTTGGATCAGTCAAGACAAAGCCCAAAATCACTATCTCGGATGCCGTTGAAACACAAAGTAGGTGGTTGATCGATGAGACGAACACATTGGTTTTTGTTGGCACTAAAGCCATAGTTATTATTGACTCCTTTAAGCCATCGTAAAAAGATAGGTCACTTCTACAAATTATCAAAAATCATGTTAATACACCACACCTTTATCAATGACTTATAAATATAAATATGCAATATTGCAATCCCTCAATCAATATGAGTAGGAGTCCACTTACCCGTCACGGAAATCCCACATGTACAAATCACTTTCGATAGTCATCCAAGCTCTGAATATCTCAGCAAATACTCCCATGTGGCATGTTTTCGGTTCTCCCTCTAGAAAAAGAACAGGGGACAAAACAATGACTAAATTATTTAAGAACAAGGGTAAACCGGGGTCAATTAAGTCACTGCACTTACGACTCAGCATTTCATTAAGCTCTGGAGGAATAGGTGCATTATGAGAAATGCTGTACAGGTGTTCCGTCAGAATATGTTGTTGTATCACAGGAGGATAGTCATGGTCCATAAATCCACTAATGGGTCTCATTCCTATATCAAATATATTTAAATTATTAAACTACTACTTGGGCAATAGTCAATCGGTTAATCCTTCTTCCGACAACAACGCTAACCTGCTTGAGCTAATTGGGGATCATGTGCCTGCATCAAGCTGTTGTACAGAGATGGTGACCTTAATTCATTATTCATAAGCCGATCCGTTGTACGTGCTGCATGTTCAATCAATTCCTGGTCAGATAGCCCAAACTGTAAAGATGAGGTTTGTTGAGCCGGTGGAGGAGACTGTCCAACTAATGGTCGATTTATATTGTACGAAGTGTCCATTCTAGAAGGTGATACTGATGATGGTCCCTGGTGCATTTGTGGTGGCGTTCCCATTTGCGCTCCTGGGGAATATGGTGGTGTACGACTTGAATGCCCCATTCCATGACCTTGGGAAGCTTTTGCAAATTTAAATATAAAAATTAATTAGTTTTCCTGGGATTCCAGAATCAGAATCTAGCTACCATATACCATGGATAAATACTAATGGAAACGTCTTTATAAATAATGCTCACCTTCAATGCTATACATTCTTGCTTCCCGGCTCGCACGGCTGGATAACGGTGTTTGAGGGGACATCCCCATTTGTGGCCACATTTGCTGTTGCATTCCAGCCATACCAGGACTCTGTGGAATTTGGCCTGGATGCCCTTGAGCGGGAGACTGATACTGAACCACAGGTGATGGAACCATCTTTAAATATCAACACAATCATCAAAATTTGACATTTGACATTAGGACAACAAAATCTTTACATCATTAGGATAATTTGATGTACCCTTACGTTTAAAACTGAAGGTCAAGCCCACGTATAAAATTGACCAAATATATTATACAGAGCAAACCTCACTAACCACGCAAGTAGTTAAAAGTTACACTAGTTACACATTAACATTTCACAAAAACAAACAACTTAGCTGAAAGAAAACGACAGTGCGCGGGTTTTAGTGATAGTGATGGATGATACACTTTTCACTGACGAGTAATGATCAGCTCCGTTTCACACAGAACGTCAAGTAAGCCCTTAATGTAGTAGAACAATTAAATATACCTAGTCACTCCGTCAGTCACCTGTTGACATTTAAAACAAGCCGAGAAATGTTATGCTCTCGCAGTCTTATATTATTTTTCATTGGTACAAACGTTCGTACGAAATTCAATTAAAAAAGTTTATAAGCAAACCTAACACTATGAAGAACAAGATGAACTATATTTACAGAAGTGAGTTAGTATTTTATTATTCACACCAAAGCTAATTACAACCATAATATCGAAGAACAAAAGTCTGTCTTCTTTACAAAAAAAGTAATTAGAATTTGAGAACGTCAAACGTGGGATACTGAGACCAAAGACCTTCTAGTTTTCAAGACTAGACATCTTAGATTTTTGGAAGAAGAAGTTAAAGTTAGTGCATCAAATGTGTAAAAGAAACATTATAATGCATCAAATGCAACACAAGATCACAACAATGGTAATGGTATGGTAATCTTGAGCTTGTGCATTGCATATTACAAACGAAACTGTGTATTGATTTTAAACACATCAGAATAAAAAACGCTCCAAAAATATTTGACCACCGGGGATTCTCAGAATGGTCATGTGGCTCAGGTTGATGCATGCAATGGTAAACTGAGTGCGTACTCGTACTGCTAAAGTGCCAGTCAACTGCACATA
>JAQIWN010003066.1:0-13983 GCA_034699025.1 Entomobrya cf. arborea Gr-Col-00668
TTTTTTTTATTCATAAGTGTCCTTATCCATATAATATTATTTTTATGACTTTGATTACCATTCTTCAAAACTAAATCAAAAAAATGATTTTATTAGTCTGGAGGACACCCAAACCACTAAATTTCAAGGGAAATGACACTTTAGGCAAATTGCTAACAGTTCATATCACAATTCCAAAGAAATACTGACATATTATTGACATAAGCATACAATCTAAAAATAAATCATTCACTAAATTCATGCTGAATGTCAACCTATTTCATTTTTTTTATTTATTTTTCGTTGTTTTATGATTAGCTTGTGAAATTTACTGCTTGTAAAACACAACACAGGGATAACTTACTTTTTTGCACTTTGTTACATGACATCATATCATATCCACTTCCAAAAAAGCTACCTAATTACAATTCTACTTATTAAACCACACATTCATTTTTTTATTAGAATCATGTCACCTTTCGTCGCATCTCGTCTCGTTTCATTTCAATCTCAATGCATGAAAACTCACTATATAGAACAACCACTGCACAAAAAATTGTAGTACCAGAAAAAAATATAAAGCACCCATTTACTTTTATAGGTCGTTCATATGTAATATGGGTAGGTGTGATGAGGTGTGTACATGACATGACATAATTATAATATAATAGAACCCAACAACAAGTTATATAACTGCGTCAATTGATTGATCACACTACAATAAAAGTAAAGTAACGAAACATGCAAGGAACCAAAAAAGTAATAAAATTGTAAGCTAACAATATTATTAACAGAATAAAAAAAATGACGCATGAATTTTGGATTTGATTTGATGCCATTAAATTGGATGAACACTAGTCTGGTGGTGGTAGTGTGTGTGGCGGCGTGTGTGTTTAGTAATTTGATTGAGAAAGGTAAGGTTTTTTACCCACTCTTGACCCACTTGTTTCTGCTAAAATTAGATGAAAAATGATTTGATACCTAAAATAGGTGGACCTGATACACAAATGACATAACAGGACAATTTGTCATTCATTGATCCAGTTTAAACTACATTAAGAGCATTCATCAATTGAATTGAAATCTTTTGTTAATCATACCACCTTGTGATAATAATTTTATTATTTATTTGTTCCTGTGACGTCATTTCTTCTTTTCTGTTTACAATTATTTACTTCCCAGAAAACTTGCTTTGCATCTTAGGATGACTGAGCATGCAAACATCAATTAGCTTTTAATATTGACACTCAATGTTTGTTTATTGTTTACGGTAGAACACTTGCTTACTACATCTTAAAATAAAAATCCAACTTGTTCTTTAGATTACACAACTTTACAAAACAAGCTTCCACTTTGTTTATCTTAAATGTTTGTTATACATCGTTACGGTAACAACTCCAAAAATTCCACTCCATTTATATTACAAAAATGACCATGCCAATCAAAACCAATCAGACCGACAATCAATATACTTGACCATCATGCTCATTAAAATCGGATGGATGGATGGAGGTGTACGTAACGCAAAACAAATCAAAATCATAATCATAACGTCACATATTACAACATAGCTGCATTACTAACTATGTAAATGTTCTTTACTAGGAATTGGAAACCCCAACAATCAAGTTTAAGTCAACAGCATAGAAAACATAGCAATAGATAAAAAAATACTAACAATTAAACTAACATTAGTAAAATGACAAGCGTTAAAGGGTGAAGGGAAGCGGAGTGAGTGGTCACACAGTCATATGTATGGCAACTTGCCTGCATCTATTTAGTCGTTTATTACCTTTATGACCCTTGCATATTATTATTATGCAACCGTTTTTTTTTCTTTCGGAAAAAAATGCGCAAACGGTACAAAGTACAAACAAGCCTTTTTTGACTAGTAATTTATTCATTTGTATTATTAATCATTTTGTTCCATTTGTCATATATTCATGTAGTCAAGTCAGTCATCCTCATAATATTTTGTTGTTGGTAGCTAATATACAGCAGGAAAAAAACAGTGGAAAATTGCACATAAAAATTACTCGTTTTGCATTGCACTTGATCTTGATAAAATTTTCCTTGTAAAAAAATTATGAACTTCACATTTTAGTGAGGAGGATGATAATGAAATTTATGTGGTTCCGTGTTCCTTTAGGTGAGATGATTGTTGGTAATAATAAATAAAGAAAGGTTATTAAATTACAGACAACAGACAAGATAAAGTTATAAGCAAAAAAGCAAGGCAACTGACAACTGACCACTACACTGCATATTATCCATATTTTATTTTCTTGCATTGTACGATATTAATTCCTGCCAAAACCGTTTTGTTTTTCAAACGTAACTATTATATCGTTAGGTAACGTTACCAAACTACTGATGATGATGACTGAAGATACGGATAATGATTATAAATGATGTAGATTAACAATACAATTAGCTGCCATTTTGCATAAAAAGGCTTTATACTAAATGTAATATAATAAAATATTATTATACTTATATATTTTTTTAGAAACAGAATGTCAGCCCTGATCATCCATTAGAATTGTTTTCAGTATTTTTGTGAGAGTGGTCAGGGTAAAACTGCTGAAACAAGAAAAATCCTTGAGGCTGTCTCTCTCCTTGCTTTTTTTATGTATGTCTTTGTCTTTGTTTAATTTTATTTTTGTATGCTTTTTTGCAATAATTAAATACAAGTGGGCATCTTAATAGTATGAGTAGAAATTGTGATAGTTGTATACAAAAACAAGTTTGTACGAATTTTTTGTTAAATCCTGACCCATGAATTCCCAGCAGCAAACCAGCAAGTCCAGCATAATTTTTTTTCTTCTTGATTTTGCTACTGCCTTGCCCCCATCATCATTTCATCAGAACACAGAACACTTTGCCTCTTTGTTCGGTTTCAACATCTTAACTCCCTGGGTCACCATTTTTCCATTTAAAACCAACAACCAGTTTCTGATTCATCCAAACGTACTTTTTCAAAGCTGCTCAAAAAAAATTCAGTCGGGTTTGCACAAGCTGTTTATCATAATCAAAACGAGTAAAAATCAACAGAGAGCAAGGACGTGAACTGCTGGACAGAAGTAAAATTAATTTTAATAGTTGACATGATACGTACATAAGCCGACAATTTACGAAAATCAAGCATTTCGAAATTTTCAGTGCAAAAAAAATGTAGCCGAATTTGTTCATTCTTTTTAATTTTTGCCCTGAACTTTTGCACAAGTCATTTTAACAAAATTCTATGAAAAATGATACAATTTTTAGCCAAAAAATATCCTTCTGCTTGTGCTGTAATCACATACATTAAATCGTCTCAAATGCTGTATCCACGAATAAATTTTGCATGTATTTAACCTTCCATTTTTATTCTTTCGTACCAGAAATTGTAATTCGTAAATTCAATACTATACACTACATATATAGCAATAATAAAACAGTACAAAACATATTTTGTTCAAATGCACACCCATATTATACAATGCAATTTGCTGCTTTCTCAAAGATGCTGCAACTTTTGCTGGATGACTGGTGGTGGTATGGTATGGTGGTGGTTGATGATTTGGTACAGAGATATCAAAACAGTTCCACTACAAGCCATGCGATTCTTTATTCCAAACCGGTTTTCTGCACATTATCCAATCAACCTCACCATGCCATCATAATGACTACTACAGCTACCTACATGACAAAAAGTAAAAAAAGGACGTGTCAAAAGGGTTCCTATATTACTTATATGACACAACAACAAAGATTACCAACAATAATGTAGAGATAAGTAAGCGTACTGGTAAGAAGTAACGATAAAAATACAAAAAAAATGCTTCAGTCAGGTAGTATGAACCTCTGCAGCAGCTGCCACTGATGAAGTACAGACCACAACCTTGGAGAACATGTTTCTGAGGCCATGTTCACGGCAAAAAGAGTCATTTGTTCCTCCAACGAACTGCCACCACCAGAAAAATAATATCACAATATGATCAACTGATTACTTGCTCGACAATCGCGCTTTATTGCATAACTTCGCACAAATTATATTTTTAAAAACAAAGATAAAAAGTATTTGGATTGGAAGCGTATTGCTAGCTAGAGACAAAAAACGCACCGCATAATAGAAAATATAATATTAATCGTCAGATCGTTAGCGACAATTTATCGTTTTATTTTTAAAGGTAACTGATTTAGCTAACTCGCATTCGCAAGACGACATTTCAAATAATGAAATTCGGTTTCCATCAATCGGTTTTTACACAGCTATGATCACATTGGTGACGTATGCTAAGCTCTATGACCCAGACTACGGGAGAGTTGGAAACTAAAATGAGGTATTGAGATTGAGATTTTAAATGCTAGAATTGTAACAATCTGCGTCCTAATCTAAATCGATATCTTCGTTCAGAAATCATGTTGATAAATGAACCGTTTATGGACGGGAGGTCAGATAATGTTTTTAAAATTTCACTGGATCCTCATCAGTGCTGCTTTAAAAGACGATTTTTCATTTTTTAGTAACTAAGCAATCATATTATAGGCATTTTGAGTTTCCGAATACATAATGACATTTGTTCGAGAAGCCCATCTCTAGGAATTGCTGATGAAGACATTTTGGATGCTTTAATTTCAGCCAAACTTTGATTTCTGGTCAATTTGCTATCAATGTGCATGGCTTGTTGAATGAGCTTTTAGAATCATTTCATTTAACATCTTCAAATTCATCAAAGCTGAACTTTGAACTAACGACATTAATCTCCAGTCAACCGGCATTAATACAACCTCGATAATTAATTACTTTAGGGGAAAAAATGAAAAATCATGACGATAGTAAATAATTTTTTTGTCTTTTCGTTGCGTATTGCCTTTATTACTCGTTTTGCCAAATAGTCATTTTAAAAATTCACCTAAGCGTACGTAAAGATGAACCTTGACAGAAGTATAAGGTACAATCTTACTATTTACTTGCTTTTACATAATTATCATTACATGTAGTAATATAAAGTAATTAAGTTGAAAACATTTCATGTTTTTACATAAATTAATTTGTGAATTTTGCATCAGTAGTTTTTGTTCACTTGATTTAAGCTTTTGCAACATCATTCTCGAAGTTAATTATTGATATTACTGTTATTACTCTTAACATTTTTTTATTAGTGATATAAAAATTAGCACTGCACTGGAACGTAACATTTGGTTATTATTATTATTATTACTAATTAGAAAATTTGTATTTTCGTTTTTAGTAGCAGAAATATTTTTGTGCTATTTGTTTTGGAAAAAGATTAAGAATGGAATTTCATTACATTTGTTACATTCTTATTATTGGTATTTGTTACGCAACAGAAAACAATATTAGCATTCTATCAAATAGAAACACAATCAGAATAGCAACTAAAACAGGTGCACCCATGAAATCAACAATGATTAAGTATCCCTAATAAATAACACAACATAATGTTGAATAAGTATTTGCTTGCTCAATATGTAATTAAGTCATGAATAGCAATAGCAGTTAGTATTATAACAACAACAATAATAATCGTAATCATTTGTAGAAGACATTTTAACATATTTAAAAACAATAATAAAATTGAAAAGCACTCAAAAATAATGAGCATTTTTTCACCGTTAGTATCATCAATATACAGTATAGTATATTAAACTTTCATCATAAAACATTAACTGAACAGGCACACAAATACACATGACAAAGGGTGTTGTAGCTTTAACTATACAATTTTTTATTTCACAGCAAAACAAAGGTGTTCTCCTCAAAATCTGCAAAGAAGATTTTGATCCCTTTTCAAGAAAAATGAGCCAAACAATTCAACAACCCGCTACCATAATAGTTTTTAAGGAAACCCACCGACTAGAATTTGATCAGCCTTACACAACAAAATAAAATAATGGAGATAGTGATGTAGTATTTTTTGTTTTAGAATATTTGGAAGGCTGAAGTGATTTCAGTTTACAGTTAAAAACAAGAGAAGATGGAAAGTCTAATGAATATTTTTGATAGTCAAGAGAATAGTCTGGAACTTTAGTACTTGTCTATTAAAACTACACATTTTGCAAGTTTGTTGATTTTAACTGCTCGAAATATTTTGTATAATGGCTACACAACCTTTATCAAAACATGTTTTAATATCATTACGTGCTACTGACTTATTTCGTATGTATTATATTAATCAAAAAAGGGAATAGGAATAGTCTAGTCTCACAGTTACAAACATAATTTAATAAATTGGATAACATAATGGGAATATCTTGGTAAGAGTAAACATTCAAATAATAGTAATAATGGTAAAACCTGTCGGACCTTTTAAACTTTCCGTACAGTCAAGACAAACAAGAAACTAAAGGCCTAAACAAATTTATAACCCATTAAACTGGATGGATGCTTATACTTCATGGATTATGAATCCAAGTTATTGCGAATATAATCTACTAGCAAAGCGGAAACCTTCCGCATTTCGTTAAGCTGGTACAAGTGACTTTCCCGAATATTTTTTTGAGCAAGAGGGAACTCAGTTTGAAAGGCAACGATTAGGAAGCTATCGTCCAGCATGGACTTCATGGAATCTCCAATATGTTTCATGGAAGGGAGTGGGCGCGCTTTCAACACAGCGATGAAATCGGTGAAGCACCTTTGCAACTCTTCATACTTTTCCAATAGGGCATTGACGGTGTACGAGGCACTCTTTTTAAACAGGTGGAGTTTATTCTGTACAACGAAAGTAAAAACATTATTCAGCCATAAAAAATGTAATAAAAATGGGTTATTTCAGAAAGCATACTAACAATAACTTTTTATATTGCTTACGTTTCGTTCTTTAGCCCCTTTGGACTTATTCAACTCAAAACGCGACTTTGCTCTTGTGATTGCTACATCCAAAATAATTCGCATAAACGAAAAGGTCTGGAATTTAAAAAAAAACGTATACATGATCAGAACGAGTGTACCAAAGTAACGAAATGAATAACTAAACACCGTAGACATTCATTAAACTTCTTTGTACTTACTTCAAGGACGATATGGAAGTCATGAATGGAATATTGTAAAACCCATAATTCCGTCGTTTTGATTAAGCTTCCATAATTAGTATGCAAAACTTTAAGCAACTGATCAGCATGATCTAGCATCAAAATTTGCAATGATTTCAAATCAGGTCGATCGCTTTGAATAATGGCCACAGCGAGATGACTTTGGTCAACTAAATATTGAAGTGTGTTAAGTTTGAAATTCCGAGCGATTAGCGGTGGAAAAATACCGTGAAACTGAGGCTAAAACAAGAAAAAAGTTATCAGTTAATAAATGATTTCGTCTAGACGAATAAGTAAAAATAAACTGTTTAAAACGGAATTAATATGAGAGAATGACTCACAGTGTTCGCTGCTACTGCATGTAACTCAAAGACATACAGCAAATTCCAGGTGGGTATGCGTTTCTCGACATTTAACACAGCAAACTCAAGTAAATCCATGACCATTTTATCAACACCCCTGAGACATTTCACGAAAGCACTGATAAGACTCAGCAGTGCATAACGGGTCGCACTTGAATAAAATGCAAGTTCTGCCGTATATTCTTTAATTGATTTCAGGTCAACTTCTTCGTCAAAAGATTGTAGAACAGTGAAGTCTCTGTTGTCAGATAATTCAGGAGAAACTGCGAGCTCTGGCATAACAGCTATGCTTTCCTCCAGTTTCAGTAGATCCTGATGACTTCCAAGAGCTAACATATATTCCATAAGATCCCGCTCTGCCGTCAAAGAAAGATAACTAATAGACTCCAGCAACTGTTTGCGAAAATTTAGAAACTCTCCAACCTTACAGAAACTTCCGTACTTGTAGGCAGCGATAACGTGCTCCATACTCTGTGAATAATTGGTAGACAGGAAGAAACAAACTTTTAAACATAAGTCAGTAAATACTAATTATTATACAATACCAAATCGAAAATATACCTCGCGCTTGTAACTCGTGTACATATTGTTAGCAGCACCGGCCATTTTCATAACATCTTGGTACGTGCCATTGTTGAAAGCCTGGGGGAAAATGAGGTAACCTAAGCTATCCCACTGAACATGTTTTAAATCCAGACCTTGCATCACCTTGATTGCTTGATGTACAGCACCAACCTTCCCATACGCTTTACTCAGCAAAATACGCATAGAATAATTATATGGACTACGTGCCAACCCATATTCTAGAACACTTATAGCAAAATTGATCAAAGCGTCTCGGCCACTCAAGAAAAAATCTGTATCATTGTTCTTAAGGGTAAGTTGCTCAAAATCTTCTACTAAATGGTCGCCATCATCGTTCTTAATTTCATTCCACTTCCCCAACCGATCCTTTTTGATGCGCTTTCTAAGTGCGACGAGCTCGTCATCATCTATTTCAGTCCATTTCGTAGACTTCAAGTAATCAACTAATTCAGGCTGCGTATCCAAAGTAACAGATTTATACGAATCTTCCAAAAGATTAGTCGCCGCGAGAACTAAGTACTGGTCGTGGTAATCAGATTCTTTGGTTCTTAAGTGATCTTCTGTGCGAAGACTGTCTTGCAGCTCTTCACACATTAGATATTTACCAAAGCATGCGTTGGCTTGTCGAAGGCGGCAAGAGCCTTCCTTGTCTTGGCCAATCATTTCCTTGAACAACATTTCGAAGTTAACGTCTTTGATAATTTTTGGAATCTGATGAGTAAATAAACAAAATCAAATAAGCAATTAAGTTCCTCTTAGCTAACCAAACTAGATAACTGATATATTATTTCTTAATTTTTCAATAAAAATACCGAGTTCAAACACGGCTCCTTCGACCCTTCGTCTGGAGCGGGCGCCAACAGGTTCACCAACCGAAACTGGGCCTCCTCACCAACCAACCCCAAATACTGGCCAACATCAGAGAAAAATGAAGGTTTATCGGCTCCATACTTAATTGCCATTGCCATATCTTCTTCAATCCTTGATAAATCACTGGTGTCAGCACAGAAACTATTGATAAAGCAGAGATCCGCTAGTGCTACCGCACGGTTTGGGTAGTTTTCCCGAAGGTACATCAGTAACTCTTCGACCTTATCAAACGCAGATTCGCCAAAACCTTCAATGATCTTTTGAAGTAAATCATACTCGTCGGGACTGCAAAAATGTTTCAAGATTTTTTTTAAAATGCGTTCAATTATTTAAAATGGAAGTTAAACAATACTTATCAATAATTACTTTTTCATGTACGACGTTTTCAGATACTGAAACAGCTCATCCGTCTTTTTTAATTTAGTCATGGACGTACAAAAGAACACGTGAAAGTTATCGTTTTTCCAGACAGGTTGAGGATAACCTGACTTCTTCAAAACTTCATACATTTTCTGCCAGTCTTCCTACAATTATAGTAACATTTAAAAATAATTTCAAGCTTTCTTCAACAAATATGATTCTAAGCGTGAAGTATGTATTACCCTTTTCATGCATATACGCAAATATAAATCCAGAAAATTTTCCTCCATCGCTCCTTTCTGCTCATTAAAAAACTTATCCATCATTCTATCCGCCAAGGTAATAGACACATCCTCTGTTCCAGTTAAAGCTGTCTGACTTTCATACTTGTAAAGTAAACTTGCCACCGCCCATCCATAGTAAGTGGTCTTGTTATATAATTTGTACAACTGCAATGCGGTCTTATACATTTTTTGATGATCGGATAACTGAAAAATACCATACATAAAACAAAAACAATTGTCATTCATTTATAAATCCAAGATTGGTCAAAATTAAAGACTATATCACACATGATAACGCAAGTTAGTTGATTACGTACTCGCACTTGTGCCATAAAGCAATGTGTTAATAACTCCTCAGACTTTTCCTTTTCGCAGGCAGCTTCCAGTACAAGGCAAAGTTTCTCAGCTGCAATAATTATAAACCAAAACACACACATTTTATAAATTGTTCTGTCAACTACAGTTGATCCTAAAAATACTTTAAAAAACCAAGCTTTAATTGTATTTTAGCAAATAAATTGTTGCTTTCCACTTACGCTTCTCCAGCTCCCTATAACAAATTGAGAGAGCTTGAATAGTCCCATCATCTGTTGGCACTTCCTTGGAAACATCCTCCAACATTGCGTCCGCCTCCACTTTTTTATTCTGCCGAATAAGTGCCAATCCCTTCAACACCTTCGCACAGGGGAAGTTAGGCGATTTTTTCAATAGTCGATCAACCTCCTGGATCACTTTTTTGTTGTTTCCAGCATCCAGCAACTCTGAAACACAGTAACAACACAAATGTTTTACTTTACAAATGAAATCGTATTACTGGCCAACATTTAATGTGGTTCTAAAGCAAATAATTGTAAATACCGTAGATCGGTCGTAAGCGACGTTCCTGTACCCATGTCGTGGCAGTATTAGAGCTCATCTCTCCTTCAAAAACAGTCTTCCTATTTAAAGATAATTCAAGAGAAAGCACAGCTTTAAAATCAAAATATATTCTCATAAATCATTTGAATGCCAAAGAAAGAACTGTGTCCCAAATCCCACCGTTTGACAATGTCATTAAGCATACCTTAATGACAAGTGTATCTCAACCTCAGAAAATATTCCGGCTTTCCCTTTTTGTCTCAATTATCGTTGTTCAGTTCACAAACACTCTTTCTTTTTCAGTATTTTTCCCCCAAACAAATTTTAAATGCGTAATAAACTTAAATCTTGTTTGTAATAACCTATCTGTCCCTTATCCTAAATATATTGACTTTACTGTGCATCTCACTGTGCCACCACCATCACAAGAGTACTTTCACTCATAAAAACTTTGTTGGTGTCACTTCAAGGTAACATCTCTCCTTTTCATCCTGCTTCTCATGATAATCCTCTCATCAAACCACTTGAAACAGGAAGTAATTGTCCGAATTTGTCTTTTCATCAAAAAAAATCAAAACCTCATGCGCTAAAAGTGCTTTGGAACGGTGATGATGAGAATGATGATATGACGATATGGTGATGCTGATGATGTGATGTAGAGAAATGACAATAGTGGATATTTGCCAATATCATTCAAGCAATTTTATTGGAAAGCAGAGTATATACAACTGAAACACAAAAACAACAGCGTTTTCGAACCTCATAACCTTTTATACTGTTTACTACCACAATTATTATGACAAATATGATCTCTCTTCTTTTCACCGAAGAAGAGTTATCATGACAATTTTTTTAGTGGGGAACTACAAGACTCTCCGAGAAAGAATCTTTTTTCTCTCTTTCTCTCTCTCTTAATCAATTACAATTTCATTTTACAAATCCACACACAAAACATACACACACATAGTCGCACACAAAAACACCACACCACCAGACCAGACGAGACGCACGCTGTTTCTCATTTTCTACAACAACCAAATCATCTTCATCATTATTTCAGAGAGCTCTGCAGTCAGTAGCAAAAGCAGCAGTTTTTTTTTGAAGTGGTGTCTTGTATTCTCCTCGATTCGCCGCCGTTGTCGCCGTGCATGTGCTTTATTTTATAATATGCAATCCATCTCATGATATAACATTAACCATCATAAAAGCTTACAAATGTACTTATTTAAAAATACACAAGAAAAAAAATCCTTGCTCGTCATCATTAAGACAAACAGTCCACATGCCAAACCTACTGCTAAAACATTGATCAACTTTTCTCAGCCCTTCACATGTTCATAAAATTTTCTCGACTATGACGACCTGTGTGTCTCAATCTCAAACAGTGTGCTACTCTGCTTCTACTCCTTAATATTTCCAAAACTAAAACCATTCATGAGAGGATTTTCTTGCAAATTACCGCAATTTTCCATACCTTTTTGCATCGTGCCGTGTCCTCTTCTTCAACTTACTCTCATCTTTACTTTATACATTCAAAGAAGACGACAACGACACGACCATCATTCCTTAAAATTTTCAAGACATGCTTTTTAGATGTTAGAGAGCGAGCAATTTTTTTTTCTTCTTCTTCAGTTCAAACTTAACTCAGAGAAAAGTTGTAGCCACAAAACCATACAAAAGTATTGAGAAATCAAGAGCGATACCCATACACCATGATACTCATACAAAATACCCCTAGACCGATACCGTCTGTTTTTTAGTCCGGTCGTGTCGTACTTACATTACATTACATTCTAAACAAGATGATAATAATATTATGATGAAGAAGCCGCAATTTCAAGTTAAACTCTTGCTTGTATATAATCATGTCTACTCTCTTTCTACTATTATCAGTACTACGACCACCACCACAAAAGATATCATTTTTGATGACCCTCCTCCTCCTACTTCTAACTTCACTCCACACATTTTCTGCCTTGCCTTGCCATGGCACTATGGCACATGTTAAAACACAGTTTTTACTCACTTTCAACTTTCTGCTCATTTTACTACTACCACCACCACCACCGCCACCGTTTCAATATAGGTACAAATGCCACGGTTTCAAATAGAATAGTTGACTTGAACATGTATGTATGTATGTTCATTTTTAATGCATTTCACATCACATCTGCTACACATTTCGCCGGGGATGTCGAAAAAAAAACCCAAGAGACATGGCACTCTTTCCACATCGCATCGGCTCATAATATCATTGCATTGCATTATTTTACTGAATGGATGGATGGATGATAGCAAAAAAGGCTTAAAGTCAACTGAAAGACAGGGACTACATGAGAAACTGTTTTTGTGAGAAAACACATACATATTAAGCTAGATAGATGGATTGATGGATACACATAATATTTAAAAGAGTCTTTCTTCACTGAGTTGTGGTTTCACTATTAAACAATAATACACACAGAAAAAAATAAGCTTTTTCTCTTTTTTACGAGAGTGTGTGAACCAAATTCAAAGAAGAAGAAGAAAAAAGGGCATTCTTGTTTATAACTGCCACTGAACTACAAAACTACTGTTGATGATAAAAGTGCACACAAGTGCCGAAGATGATGGTCATCAAAGACGCAAAATAATAAATACAGCATTTTTTTACTGCTAAAAAGCATCATTCATCATTATTTGCATTGGTGACACACAAGTAGAAAGATATTCAAAATCATATATAATTTAAGCATTGTTTCAATTTTAAAGTTAAAAGTGGACTTCATGAAGTTCCAAGAATAAGAACAGTTTAATTGGGATACGTGGAAACAATATAACACAACTTACCTCAGTACCATACCGCAGCAATATATCTTTATTGTGTTAAATAAGTCACTGGTAAGATCAATTTACTGAAAAAACCTACTTTATATTATAACTTGGGATAATTATTGTCGAGTATCAAGTAAAAAACTTTCTGCCACTACTTTACATTCAGAGATGCACTGAGAAAAAAACTGTACTCTGAAAACATTCCGTTAAATGTTAAAAGAGTCAAGCAAGAGTTGAGACTTGAGAGCGCCATTCTAATTCTTGTCGTCTTTGAATAATCTCCACTTTTAGGTAGATAACCAAATAACAAACGTTTCATGCCGGACTGGTGAAGTATAAGAAGTGCATCGACCTTTAAAATGTAGCGGCGGACCTCTGAAGGTATCATAATGGACAGGAATGTACAATAGAAGACAAGGATTCCTCATAGTAAAACATGGAGCTGATGGAACAACGTGTAAAAGAAGCACCGCAACAACGACACATTATTTCACTAGAAATATTCCAACTGCTCAAAATTTGACCTCAGTTTGAAACATTAGTTTGTGATAAAATTGACAAGCAGTAGTTAAACAACTTTGCTGTGTAATTAACTACAAAATAGTTTTGAAAAGAAAGGCGCGATTGACATAAGAAGTACAGGTGTCGTTTAACATTAAAATATATAGTTTGCCGTCTGACTGTCTACTCTCTCTGTACTCTGTCTCTTCAGCTCATTTTAACATTTGACTTTGTCTATTTAATAGAATGACTACAAAAGTTTGTTTTGCGATAAAAAAGAATTTACCAACTTTTATATTTGAGTTGTAAAGGATAATTAATTACAAAGTGAT
>JAQIWN010003067.1:0-13980 GCA_034699025.1 Entomobrya cf. arborea Gr-Col-00668
CTTTCACTGCCTTTGCATTGCGTGCCTGAATGAATGACTATAAGAACGCTGCTTGTATTTATAGACTCATGAATTCTCTTGCCTATTTCACATTCTTGCAACATCATCAGTGGTTCTGCTATATTACAGCTTCATAATCATGAAGTATTATTTTAACATGTGTGTCCTGTCACATTGATATTTTCCTTTGGTGGTGCTTTTGTCTCTTTTTGTACACTGTGTGCATGTTCTTTTGTGATAATATCGGCGTGGTGGCATTCTCACTGCCGTCGTGTTCCCCATTAAAATTTATAGACCACCATCCTCGACATCATCATGATTATCAACCTTCCCCGTGGCTTTCACTTTCCCCAATGTATCTAAAGCTACTGCCTGAATGACTTTGCTTTCGTTGGATATAGTAATTTAGACAGTTTAAGCAGATACATTGCTTTACCCATTATGACTCCCACTGTAATATTTACCGCAGTTACCAGTTTGTTGCCTCAGTACATTCTGCGTGTCATGATTTTCTCTGTGTGAAATCACAGTGTGTGCTATTTTTATGATCCTTTGACAATCCTTTGCTGATATCCCAGGATTTCATTTTTCCTTAAAAATTATAAAATAATACTTTCCTCAGAAAATTACCTTATCATGCTCCATTTTTATTATCCTGTTTTTTTCCTTCTAACCTAATTTAGTAATAAGCCTACTAAAAATGATATTAATAAGCTATTATTTTGGTTGGAGTTGCAAATAAAATGAGAATGTCTTGAGTCTTTTGATAATGTTCACAACTTTGACCTATAAACACATAGTATTTTTTTACAATAGTTGAGTAGTGTAGCCACAGGCTGTTGTCTTGCTTCTATGCATGTTCTTTGTCATATATCAGAAGTTTGACATTCAAAATATTCCAAGGCAAGCATGTTCATTTTAATACAGCAGTCATCATAATGTTTGTGGCGAGTTTGTTTGGCTTTTTGACAGGCTCTTTCTCTACTTTCATTCATTTTTTTATGCTGTGGAAAGTATATTAACGTGAAGTAGCCCTTCAGACTTTTAGTTTTTTGTATTCATTGCTTGCAAAAAGGAAGCTGTTTGTTGAGCTGCCACTTTGTCAATATTATTTTACCTTAGCTGTCATAAAAATAACATTTGTTACATGTTAACAAATGATGAGTATGTATTATTAAAGTACAAAATATAGAAATGAATCTGTGGAAAAAAATAATTTCATGAAGATATAAGATCTTATATATAGATATATATAAGATTGGACACCATCTGAAATGAAATAGTGTGGTAGTAACATTGCAGGGAGTAGAATGGCATGCATGAAATCAGAAAAAAGAACAATAAATTGTCAGAAAACCCTTGTGCTAAATGTACTACTATAGCCACTTACACAAAAACGATGATTATTTCAGCTCTATGTTAGTTCAACTATAATCGTTAGAATCTCTGTTAGCCCTGCTATGTGTAATATAAAAAAAAATAACAACTAAACTTGCATCATATCTAACTCACTTTTGACTTTCTCTTTTTTCTCACCAAGAATTTTTTGATGTAGCAAACCATATGTAGCATATAATGTAGATTATTAGTTTGTGACACTCTTTGCTGTTTTCAGTAGATTGATGAGATACTAAAGAATGTAATTTATGATGTGATATTATTATATTTATATATGTAGTAGTATAGTAATGTGATGTTCCATTTTCTCTTGTTCTTTCTCTCTTTATTTATTTCTCTTCTCCCATCCTCATTTCTCTCTCTCGTTCTGTTCTTCCTTCTTCTCGCCTTCCAAATGATTATATATAGGTTCGGGATCCGAATAGCTTTTACCTAAATGACAAACGTCAAGTGCGAATCCAGATCGAATGGGGAGAGTCCTATTTGCTATTTCAAGCCACGTACCACCAATATGATGACGTTACACGGATTCACAACTTCCAAATGAGGTAAAAAAAACGTGCAATGAGCAGTGACCATTTATATCACCTTTCGGTTTTCAGTGAAGTTTTACTCTTGTCAGAAACTAACAGAAAATGATTGTACTTTCCCTAATAAAAATGAGTATTTTTTCATGTGGTCTGTGTGTTTGGTTCAATTTATCCTTTACAGAAGAGAAATCGGAGCTTTGCAAGCAGAAAACTACAGTTTAGAGCGGCAATTGTTCAGTTACCAAAAGAGTATTGCTTATGCTCACGCCCATCAACATCCGCAGTCTCATGGGACGCCTCGAGGAGGAAGTCATTCCAGCCATCACTCCGGGGAAAATTCTTACGATGGAAGTAGTAATGAACATCGTCACCCGTTTCTAGATCGAGGAGTCTCCACTGATACAGAGTACGCATGAGAATCACTGAATCAATTTTCATACTGGTTCTAATGATATTAAAAACATAATATGTAACAAAGAATATGTCCTTAATATACAATTTTTTTCTCAAAAATTGATAAACCACTTAAATTGCCTATAAAATATTATCTGTAATATTGTAAGGATAACAATTTCACAACCATTTAGAATAGTTACCTCTAGAGCTCTCCTAAGTATTTGTATACCTTTTCATTGACAATTTGATGAAGAGGCAGGTAATGTTACTCGTCGACAAACTATTATTACTACTACAAAAATTCACCATGTCGCATGTCTGGTGAGCAGAAAACCTTTCAAATGACTCACGGTGCCCCATATTTTTTCACTCACAAATAACTCATACGAAAAGTATTCATTCACATCCGTAACGTAACTAATATAAGACATAATATTGGGAAAATTGGTAATAATATGGCATATTTGCATGAAGATCTACTTCCGAACTTACAATTTAGTACATAAAAAAGGTACTGGCTCATCTTACCTCATAAACTATATTATATCGGTCACGTTGACGCATACCTACTTCATATAATTACTATTTATTTTCATCTTTCTGTTTTTGTAATTTGTGGTTTGTGATTTTTTTGTTTTATGTTGAATATATATTATGTGATTAACTAATATGGATGTTGTATATATGGCATGTATCTAATTTGATATTCTTCACTGTACTCGCAGATTGACGGCATTGCCATTGCCGCAGAATAATGATGCAGCCGCTCCGTCACTTCGTGCTCCTTGATGTTGGCTAATTGTTGCAGTTTGGAAAGTATCTCTTTCTTCTTGCTACTGTTCTTGTTCTTCTGCTCTTTCATTTTTGCAAGTTGTCGTTTTTAAATACTCGTATATTTTCTCTCTATTTCTTCTATTAATATAATAACTATTATACTATTGTTCTTATGCATTTCTCTAAATCTCTTAGTCTTTCTCTCTTTGTATAAATATATATGTACTTCTCTATTTATTCGTTGTCTGCTATATTTCAAAGTATATATTACACAAAATTATTATATATGTTAGTGTTACTTTATCATCAGTATTTGGCTCCATGTCTTCGTCGTCACTATTTCTTAAGTATGTTTACAATTTAATTAAGTCTAATCCATTTACAAAATACTTCAAAAAAAAAATAAAAAAATAAAAGTAGTATAGGAACGTTTTATGCATTTCAAACAATGTTCTTGATTCTTGGTGTATTTTTTGGTATTAAATAGTAAATTAGCGTGTCTGTTGTAGAATAACTGTTTTCTTTGAAGCACACAAATAATATTCTCTCTTTGTTGGCTACACATTCAACAAAGCAAGATTACTAACTCGCCGTTGTTGTGTTGTGGTAGTTTCTGATAGATTTATTACACTAAAACTTTAGGTGTTTCAATATGGATTTCGTACAATTAGTCTCATTATTTGTGAAATAAAATTTGGTTATTTTCTTAACTAATCTTAGTTTTAATTTCATTTAGTAAAGTTTTTAAGCGTATACTCTATTGTGAACGTACTATTAATACAACTTTATTTATATGGATAATATATGAACGTACAATATATAGCATACTGTTCTTTTAAGTGTACTCTATATGAACTGTCCGTAATCCACTTTCTCTCCGAGCTTCTTTCTTTCACTTTCTTCTTAGAATGGCCAATAATGGATTATTGCTATTGTGAATTTGTATGAAACGTAAGTTAACTCATGTTGCGTCTTCAATATTTTATGCTTAGAACTTAGAAGGTTCTACTCTAACATATATATATGATACAAAACTCAATATATTGTATACTGTTGTAAATAGTCATGCTACAAATAAAACTCTTGGTTTGGGGAAAGTGAAGTGAATGCTTTCTTTAGAGTTCAGTTTTACTATCGGTTTTTGGGCTCCACGCTTTGGAGATCAGATAGGCACTTAAATTTTCTGGATGAACACAAGGCTCAAGGGCTTTTTACAAGAGTATACAATATATGAAAATCATAATATTAAGAATGAATGACAGCTCTTCTAACTTGAATTGATTGTACTGCATAATTTCGCAAATTAACATTCTGATCTCTCTGTGCAAATTTGTCAGACTGAAAGATTACTAACACTTCAAAGGATATATCTTGTTTATTGTGAATTTGTTTTATACAATAGAAAAGAAACAGAGTTTTCAGAAATACTCAACAGAACAGAGGAAATTTTTAGGAGAACTGAAATTTTTCTTGCTTTATCAGATCAGAATTGCTTTTAACTTAAAAAGGATTGATAATCTTCTTGTGTAGCAAGCAAAAACACCTTTAAAAAAATTAAGTACTGTAGTGTGTATAAGTTTAATTTACAAGTGTTGTGCAGTCGACAATTTATATTGTAGCTTTATAATAAAATTTATATGCATTTGTGCTAGGTTTTTATACTGGGTTGTATTTTAAGGATTTCATGTTTTCTGTTGAAAAGATTAGATTTGCAGATAAATTTAATTCAAAACTGAAAATTGCTGCATTAGGAAGCAAATACAATGCAGTACATTAATGTGTACGAAATCTTCTGAATGCTGTGCTGTTTTTGGGTAAGCCTGTTTGCTTTTTTTTGCATGAATGAAAGTATGAGTGAATGTGGAAAATATATGGATTTCGAAGTAAATCTCTTTCATTAATCCTGTTTTGTTCGATCATGAAAATTTAAATGCAAACGTGAATGTGTTGTTGTGTGGTGTGCATTGAGTAAATAAACGTAGTTTTATCCGCTTTTGCTTTCTACTTATGTGTGCTAATGTTAGAGGGGTTTTCTCTTAAAAGATATACTTTCTATTAATGTCCAAATAAACCTTTACTTTGTTTTTATTGACTATCCAAGTAGAAAAGCTTAGCATACAGGGGAGGATTTACGAGAAATGATAATTACTATTATATTTTGGAAAGCATTTGAAAGAAATTTTAGACATATTTGTGGAAAATTTAAAATGATTTTAGTTTATAAAAGGGTCTCAGCAATTGTATTTCAGTATTCGTCTATAATTTGTACTAAAACAAATAAACAATGGTTAAATGGTAAAAGGTCTTTCTTTTCGCTAATCAGAATGTATTTGGCAGGTGAAGCTAAATGCATTCAAACGTCAGTTATTTGAGTTTTATAGTTGTGTGCTATTAGGCATATTATACTTGGCATTGTTTTTTCATCAAATCCAATTGAAGAATAAGTTTTAGCTTTACGAGGCAAAAGCAATTTGTTTATCAACAAATGTATAATCACTTAATTGAAGTCAACAAGCGTAAATACAATTGTTGAGTGAAAGCAGACTTTGTCGAGTAAAATAAGTTAATATTTAGTGCACTTACGTCAAGAATCCTGACTCAGGATAACGGATATAACTTCTTGACTGTAAATTTTTGTAGTAGCCTTGTATTCTGCAAATGCAGTTTCTTAATTGATTTATTATTTTGTCAAAAACGTTCAGGGAAAAGGTGCAGAATTGTTTTACTGTACTTAATGCCCTTTCCAATTGTTATCCCGTCTCGTTTATTCGTAGAAAATGTGCTGATGCTGAAGTCTGCAATCTTGCTACACGTTCCTTCTGTGCATATAAATAAGTCATCAACAAAACAAGTTCCGAGAAACACTCGAGAGAATTTAATGAAGTGAAAGTTAATTGACAGACAGGGAGTTGAGATGATAAGTATGTGTTTAAAAAATCACAAATTATAGCATATGTATTGTATATACCCACATAATCACAGGTCAGAGTTTTGCAGACAGGTCAACATCAAGGTAGAATATTCGTTACTTACTGTAGTCTTTATATTAGTTGGTGAGAAAAATCTAAGCTTGCGTACACCACCTCTCTTTCATATTTTCATGTCATTCACATTTACAAAAATTATCAGTCATTAATCATTTAGGTAGGCTCGGGGCGTAATAATGAAAGTACATGCACAATTCTCTACGCTCCATGATGTCTGGCAAGCTCTTCAGTTCTTTCTATTTTTCCCAGTCTGTTTTCTTCTCTAATTTGCACGATTCTTTCCTGCTAGTTCATCTTCACTCACTTTAGCTTTCTACCAAGTGATATTTCTTCAAAAAAAATAGGGATAAGACGTAGAATATAAAAGCAACAGTAAAGCACTCAACCGAATACTTTCTTTTCAGTTTTAACTCTGCAGGGAAACAGCCTCAGTGGAAAACTGAAAACTCAGACATATATTGTACATGTGCATAATATTATGAATGTATACCTTAACGAGCAATATTATTATCGCTAGTACCTCAAAATAAATGAGAAGGATAAGTTATCCATGTCCAAGATTTTTAACCCTACGGTCTATTTGGTGTCTACTTTGGGTGCAGGAAGTATATATATTTGTTAATACTTTCTCTTCAGTCTACCGTTTTGTGCTCAATTCTGTTTAAAACTGTGACTGGAATTTTGTAAGTTGTGTGGGTAATAAGCTTGTCTTCTCGGACAAAATGTAAGAGACCAAGAAAAACGAGCTGCCCATTGTTTTGCTCTCTATTTTGCTACCTTTTACATAACTTACATAAATTTGATTGCCACAGGCGGATTGTGAACTCTAGCTTTTACTAATTTCCAGTAGCCCTTGTCTCTTCTTTATAAGAAACGTGAGTCAACACAACAGGGAATGTAATTATTTACGACTCGTGACGTCGTGACATTTGTCTGATGAGGTTGTAGGATGGAAGGACCTATGTATGTACGAGGAAAGCAAATTATAGGGTGAATTAGTAGCAGAATTCAGGAAGGAATTGGATTAGGTACTTTTTAGAAGGAGCTTCCTTTAGAGTGCTCTTAGTCTATTGTAGAATATTTTATTCTTTTAAGGTAGCACGTTTTTACTTTGTTAAGACTTAAGGCCTCTTCTCTTCCTTGTTCCCTTCTGTGCCATGCCCTGTATCGTCTAAAGCCGTTTCTCTTGCTTTCTCTTGAAACAATGATTAATAGGTAAAGGAGAAGGAGATGACTAATTTGAGATATTGAGATGGTTGTAAATATGTAGTTTGAAGGTTACAATTAGTTGCGAGCTTGCAAGGTATTTTCGTCGACTTGATTTAACAATTTTTTTTTTTGAATTCATGATGATCTTTCATTTTAGTTGTTATTATGGATAAGCTTTTCATATTCATTTTAGTGCTCATCATGCACATAGGTATACCTAAAACTCATTAATTTCTAATGGGATGGTCGCAGGCAAATTATTCTTTCCTTTTAGAGAAACTACAGGTTTTTATTGTAGGGTGTGGATGGGTATGGGGAAATATTTTTGTTGTCTCATCGTGCCCCTAATTAGCAAACGTCAGTAAGTCAAACCTGCAAATATTTTAGTACTAAAATTTTCAGTGAGTGAATGGTTGAAAATGAATTTAATGTACGATAAACTAGTATATGATGATGTATGATTGTGCTGAAGAAGTAGATTGGGTACTACCACAATGCATGACGCTACGAACGAATGATGTGCTTAAGTTAAGATTATGATTAAAATATTACTGTAGGTCGAATTTGTCAATTCAAATGAATAAAGTCAAGGAAGCGAAATAAGTACATACCTGAATGCGGTTGGTCTAACTAAGAAATATATATGAACGCTGGAAGCTGAATGTCACAAATCATAAAACAAGAAATAATGGCATAAGCTCATTGGAGTGACAGGCCAGCCCAGCATAAAAATCAACATCCGTGCTTTCTGGTATGGAAAGAAAAAATACTCAATGTATGAATGAAATCAATGATGCATGCAGGTTTATACTTATTTTAAATATATCTACACACAAGCCACTGTTAACTTCTTACCAATCAATATTTGTTTTAACACGCTGTCTTTCACCACCAAGGTTCTATCCTAAAACTTTGTTACAAATCACAAATACATAAGTTTGACTATAATTATAAGCTTGTTCACTATTAGTTAAATCTAGGACTTTGACAAATACAAAGAAAATAATATAGTCAAGTCAAATTTAGAATGGTACTTGAAGGTGATAGTGATGAGGCTTGACTTTTGAGGTTCAAGAACAATTTAGTTAACTATTTTAGGTGCTATCAATTAGGGAAAATTGATATTGATAAGATGTAAGATAGATTAAATCAGATAGGTATACTGTAAATACAATTCCCAATAATGTACTGATCTTATGAACGACCACCTCAATTCAAGACATTTTCTACCTTGCAGTTCCGAAATTATAAGTATTCAACTCAATCTTAGTTCAATGAAACGTCTTTAGTTTGCAGTATGATATAAATGAAAATCAAATTAAAGCCTAAAAGTATAGATTGGTGATGTGTGGTGCTTATAAATATGCGTAGTATATTTAGCATACTTAGCTCTGTTAAGAATAAATTAGAAAGCCTACCTACGTATACCTATGCGGATTGTATGAGATCTTAAGAGATAGAAACTTATTACCCGATTTGAATGAATGATTTTTACCATGCATAGAATTATTAATAGATTTTCCTAGATAAAGCGGTTAAGCTTTAGGATAGTAGAATAATGTAGCAAAGTAACGGCAGAAGTGCCATTTACTCTATAGTAATGGTAAAAGTTCAATCAATCGAAACAAATCAATCACAGGGATGGGTTAATGTAGATGCTAAAATTTTAGCGCCTCACCCTCACCTAATATAATTAATGCATGATACCATAGATTAATATATCATTTAAGTACACTCGATGTTTGTCGTTTGCCTAAATAATCCATGAAAACCTTACTACTTTTAGGTGTGTGTAAAATATATAAAATAATTGTACCGTATTATGTGTGTGTAAAATATTCATAAGTTAATCGCGTAAGTACTCATCAAACTTTTCATCGGCCTTCTCTCTTCTTACCACTTAAATTGTCAATCGCTGTCTTAAGTGTGATCTTCACTTTTTCGCTGATGCACCTTTGGAAAGTTTGGGTTCTTAATTAGTTGAACAATACGATGTACTGTGTACAACTGATTGTCTATTTATATCATGTCATGTCTATATTCTTTAAACATTTTTTAAATTTATTAGACCTGTTTTAGAACCAGATATCAATATTCTTGTACATACAACAATCAAATAAAGATTTAGTGGTTAGGTTAGGTTCATCATAAACAAGTCAATACATGTGTCTCCAGAGGAAAATATGCCTACTACAAATCGGTTCATTATGACAGTACTACTACTACTACAGATACAACCCATCTAAAGATTCTCAACATGAATTCCAGCCACCGATGAATATTGACGATATTCAATCTCCTTCAAAACTATACCAAACCCAAAACTAATTGAATGTGTACTTAACATAGTTTTAAATTATAATCCTTACTGTGTAAGCCAATGTAAAACTTCAAACAATATTCTTGTAAAACCAACAACCATTTCTTGGCATTTATTATAAACATGTTTGTATTTGAATACCATTATAATTTAACATTAAATATGAATATTATATGATACATGACATATCCAAAATTTACAGTTTGTGTCTCTGAAATAAAAAAGTCTTATGATTTATTCCTAAAAACTAATAAAAATATTATACAGTATCTTTGAAATCGCTTAGTTTTTACTTGAATTTCTTGATTCAGATTCAATTACAGAACATATTACTTGCGCACAAATATACGCACAACTGTAACCCTTCATGTATTTTCTTACGCAAGGATAAACACTTATTTCTTTTAATGATGTCACAAGTATCAGATCCCTTCTATACTCTTCACCACTGTGTGTATTATAACACTTGGGAAAGATCTTGATCACTTAACATAATTTCATTTATTTCCGGCGGAGTGTCCGTCGTCGAGCTGATCGTTGGCTCACCCCCTGAAGGTGTTGGCACTGCTTCCGACATATTTAAGGTAGCATCAGCCATACTAAGAGGGATCTCAAGAGATACTTCCGAGGTTAAAATATTACTTTCACTACTTTCCCCAATGATTTCCATAGCCGTTGGTGGTGCGACTAAAATTAGGAAAAACAATATTTAAATGTCTAGAATTTGCTTCCAACTGCCTAAAAATCAAATAATCATAACCACGAAAATAAATTGTACCTTCTGGTTTCAATTCCATTGACTCAGTGACCTCCATCGGCAATGGAGCCTGTCCAATATTTTCTGTGGTAAATTGTTCGGGTTGCGGTTGCGCCATAGCCACTGATTCTGGAACACTGTATCTAAACGTAGATGATTCTAAATCAACACCCATAGCTTTCCTCAACGCCTCTTCCGATACAATGCTCCCAGGAGACACACCCTTGGCAAGTTCTGTAAGATTCTCTGTGATGCGATCAGCCAACCGAATTTCGTCCTCTGATGGCAACGTAACATGAGGAGGATGAGGTTGTGTTGGTAAGCGCAGCCTGTCGTTCTGAGCTTTCTGTAAATCGCCTATAAGCTGCGCTGTTTCTTCCAGCTTTACCGTTACCCTATCACAAAAATTAATGCCATACGGTTAAAATTCGATTATGATACGAACAGAGTCCGTGTTTTACTTTACAATTTTTGAAAAATTACTCAGGATTTCCTGGTTCCTTCAATTCATCTACGAACGACGTGTCAATGCCAAGTTCACTAAGGCTTCGCAGGGAGTCAATGTTAACGTCAGCAGAAGTATCTGACTGAACGGTTGATTTTGTAGCACTATCCCATTCCATTTCTAATTGTGCAGCGAATTCTTCTTGCTCTTTTTTAATAAGTGCTTCCTCTTCTTCGATTTTTTTTCGTTCCTCAATCACGTTGACTGTCCTCTTATGTTCTCCTTTTGTAACTGTATCCAGAAGTTCATCCACCATGTACATGGCATAATCACAACCTTTAGCAAACTCAATCATGCTGTAAAATATAAAGTGAAATTTTTATGTCACCATTTGGAATATTTGCCTTTGTACGAGGGAAATAAAACATTTTACAAACCTTTCAGCGTATTGTATAGCTGTTTCTTCTCCATAAGTTGTCCGCACCAGATCGGATTCCGCAGGTGTCAAGTTTGAGAAAGTGGAATCTATACAAGGAGCAAATGAACTGTACGCTCCATAGTACAAAGGTTTAACTGAAACAATACGGTTTACCATCCACAATTAAATGAATGAAATTCATATTGTTTCGTAATTTTAAAATAACAAATGAGTACCAGTACGTTGTATGTTTTTCTTTTCATCTTTGTATCCTTGAAGCTGTGTAGTTCCTTGAGTAATCTTTCCAGCAAGTACGTTTAGTGTCACAGGTTGCTCTTGGGTTCCAGGTAAAACTCCAGAAGTTGGTGTTAAAACCGCTAAGGATGTGCTACCATCATCTCTTTGCCTCAAAAATCCCATCTGAAATTCACAATCAAATATGAATTACATCTAATTTCTACGATTTACTATAAAATTTAAAGACGCGCTTAATAATTAAGCCTTAATTACCTTCGAATTTGGTTTCTTCGTCGCAAGTCTATGAGCAGCTTCACGTGCTGCTATTCTTGCTTGATGAAGTATTTCTTCTGTCGTGAGATCATCTGAAAATGCTCCACAAAGATCACTAGGAAAAACCAAAAATAAAATAAAAATTGCATGTCATAAGTTATAATTCACGCTTCATCGATTAAAACAGAAAGTTAAGGGCCTTACGGTGGATCATTAGGATGTGGCGGCACATAGTGAATACTCTTGGTAGGATCTAAGCAAATGTTTTCTTGGTTATCTTCCTCTGACTGGCTATTATCGAAATTATCTAGACAAAGCTGATCAGGTATAAGACAAAAGCCAAGAGCATCTTCTGACAACACTCGAATAGAAGGAATAAGTGGCAGCAGAGACCGGATTTTTTCCGGATCTAAGGTCCTCAACCCACTTTGTAAAATTTTCTTTGCAGCCTATTTTATGCATCAAAATTAAATAATCAAATCAGTGAAAAATAATGAATTGTTTATTGGATAATAAGATGCGTAAAAACATTCAATTAAACTTATTGTGCTGTGTACCTTGTAGTAAATTGTTTCTGTTCCGTTATAGATCATAGCGTTATTACACATCAACTTGAAATCCTCCTGAAAGTTTCAACAGTAAGATATGAGTACTCATAACTTTTTATGCCTTTTTACAAGTAAATCAAATTAAAAATCAACATACGATGAACTCAGGAAGAGTGTTGTATTTTGCTTCATCAATTTTGGATTTCATAGTACTGAAGTCCATTGGGTTTTTAATTATAGTTGAATATCCTGGCGCAATTTTGTCGGTTACTGGCCACGCGAAAAAATATTGCGGATCCTTCTTTTGCAATGCCTAAAGAACACAAAAAAATGATTAAAAAATGATTCAAGACTATGTTTTCACCTGTGCGTGTCAAAAGAATAGTTAAACTAACTTACTCTCAGTAAATGATCTAGAAGCTTTTGAAACGGCTGCTTTTCACCAGGTTTCTGCTTGTACAGGGTGGGAACTAGAGGCTTAATTTCTTCAAAGGGCTCTTCTAATGATCCAGCAGCTGGTCCAACGCTACTTGGTCCGATCTCTACCTCAAACTGACTCTGACTAGACGGTGACGCCATGCCTATTTCGCTTAGAGCTAGCACTTTACTTGTAGCTGCTAACATGGCTGATGAAGCCGACTCTACAGCGTCAACGTCCATTGCCATTCCCATTCCAAAATTCAAGCTGTTTTCTCCCATTCCAATTCCTACTTCGTCCTTGTCACGTTTCTTTTTCTCCTGAAAAAAATATAAAACTCAATTAATTATTCATTCGATCATACAATTAGATTCAGTACAACTATTGTTTTCCACAGATCTTTCTTCCTCTCGACTACATTTTACCTTGTGACGATGTTTATGTTTCTTATCCTTCTTATTTTTCTTATCTTTCTTTTTGCTCTTCTTTGAGTGAGACATTTGCGACAAGGACATATTTGACTGCTGGGAATCTTCATCATACCCAACATTTAAAACCGATAACGAAGAAGAAGGACCCGGCGAGTCACTGTGCTCTGGTGTAGACGAGCCTCCAACCTTTAATATTAATTTTAGTCGATTGGATCCCGGAGTTCCCGAAAACGATGGTGTGCTTCCTCCTATACAATTGAATAAAATCATTCCATTTCAAAACTATCAATGATGAATGAGTTATAGTTGGCTTTTGGCAAAACAAACAAATAAATTGTAATCCAAAAATTACCATCTGACTTGTCTCCTCTGGATCTATCCTTGTCTTTCTTGTGTTTCTTATGCTTCTTCAGCACAGGTGTGTCAGTTATGCTACTCATTACTCCAACGTTTTAATAAAAGTTTATATAACCAAATTACTACAATCCAAATTAATACTTAATTTACCCCCACTTTAAACCAAAGTAGTGACTTATAGTATTGGTTAGCTTTACACGTAAACTCTTTATCTAAAATCAGAACACGAAAACACTAACTTAGCTCCATTGTCTTGTTTCGTCAATTAAAAACTGCTAAAACCCACAGCTGATGGTACAGCGATTAAATTAACTGTCCAATTTGCATTCAATGCAATGTACACTTTTTCTTGTTCATTGTTTGTGTTGACGGATAAAAAGGATGATAGCCGACTAACAACAAGTCAATAGAACTTTTTGGGGATTTTTGAGTTCACGCATTTGCGGGCGTCCTATCTATAATCTATGACTTCTCATTGAGCA
>JAQIWN010003068.1:0-13979 GCA_034699025.1 Entomobrya cf. arborea Gr-Col-00668
GTTGTAGTGAAGTCATGTAAGAAACAACAAGTAAAAGTAAACTGTAAACAAGCGAAAACTGAGTGACGTGACTTGTAAATTGATAAAATAATAACAGAAAAGTTATTTTTGTCCACGTATGAAGTACTCGTATGAGTGACCTCGGGTAAAAATGTAGCAAATGTTGTATTACTTGTATTTCTATTTTCCTTTAAACTGAAACGGCAGCACCAAAGCAATATGATAGCATAATTTAGAGACTGACTCCAGTCATTTTCTTATTTGCATAACGTGAATAATTTATATTAAAAAAATGCACGTCTCCCCATTCCATTTTTTATAACGTAAACATTTTCACTTCGCCTGCCATCCGAAAAAGTGAGATACTGACATTAACAACATGTATGCAAAGAGTAAAGAGTACTTATTCGTTATTCAGAAGAAAGAAAAATACAATACAAAAAGCTACATGTTCAAGTTATGGTAGACTGAGCGAAAAAAAAAGTATTTTGAAATGACTATTTTGGAAATGGAATGGAATCACAAGCACTGTTGGTATTTTATTTCCTAGCGAGTTCTTCTATGCCATATACAACTGTTGTGTAAATGTATACATTAGAAAGAAGTATTATCTAAATTTACTTTCTTTTGTTATTCGAGAAGAAGGCTCTCACTCTTTCGTAGCAAGATGATATAGCTTTCCATTTCTTTTGACAGCATGATTTTTTGTGTGCTTATGTGAAAACTCATATGCCATGTTAAGCTTGTTGTAAGTATTGTGCATATGAATGTATATGTGAGACGGAAAAGCTTCTTGTAAGAGCATTAACAAGACTTAATGGAACGTGTAAAACAACTCGTGAAATATCCCTCTACTTTCTCCACACTCACATGAACACCATTTGTAAATCTTTCTCTTTTCATTTGTTTGCGTTAACAGGAGAATGGTCTCGGACAGACGTCAAGTCAGCACATCATTCAGTTCTCAAAGATCGTCACCGCAAAGTGATCATCATTCTCTTGGGAGATCTACCTAGCAAAGACTTGGATCCTGATATTCGCCTTTACCTAAAAAATCACACGTATCTCAACTGCGACGACAAAAAGTTTTGGGAAAAGCTTCGCTACGCTTTGCCTGATGTGAAAGTGAAAGCACCCGTATTCCGCGGAATTCACGGGAGAACATCCAGCTCCCGTAATAACTCACAGCAAACCCGTTCCGGAACTGCACAATCATCAGCGCCAGCGTCTGGAACACCTCTACAACCCCAACCCCATTATCACCTCCACCAAGTCTCTACAGGGGCGACTGCAGCACATCATCATTATAATCAGCCATCACCAAACATGAGTCAAGCTCATCATTTAACGCATCTTGGGCCACATACGCAGAACAATATCACAAGTCCCTTAATAGGTCCTCCACCATCCCTATCACATCCAGTTCCAGGTTTGTTATCAAATCTTCCCCCAAATATTCCCAATGGGACTGTAGGTCACCACGGACTACATCCCCATCACACTACATTGCATCATGGAGGTGGCCCAGTTACTACTGTGATTGGTGGACCTGGTGCTGGTGGAATGCACAGTGGAAGCACCGCAAGTATTAGCACTAGTAGTAATAATAGTGGCTCGCAAAGAGCACCCCAAAGACATCAAAGCCTTGTGAATAGTGCACATCATCCCAATAATAGACAGAATACTGCTATACACATATGACAAAAGGAGAACTATAGTGTAGGGCTAGTTACTACGCTAGGATATTATGCCTCTAGTAATCACCGACATCACCCGCCAGCCGATGTATGATATTACGAGTATAAAGTGTAGTGCGTTGTACGTAGAGTTTTCCGATTTTGCATTTAGTGTTTTTATCAAGAAGTCACTCATCACAAAAAAAAACAATAGTATGCAAGAAGAAATAATTTTTTCTATGAAGAACAGAAAAACGTAAAGTTTTCCGCTTGTTCACTTGTGGTGATGACGCTGTGAATTTTTTAGTCTCTTGTCTATACGTGCTATATATAGTAATTTGAAATATGTTCTGGAGTGATTAATCGTCTTATACGAACAAAGTAAATTTAAAACCCTAAAATTATTTCAATAAATACTACTTCGTAGTTCGTAAAGCCCTCGAGTCAAGTATAACGTTATGTTGTATTGCGTGTGTTACGAATCTAAAAAAAGTATTTTTACGATATATGTTAAGTTATTTCGCATCACTTGTTTATATACATACAATAGGAAAACACGTATTATTCGCTCGTTTTTTGTTAAGTTTATCATTGTTGTCTATCATTATTGCGTATCAGGTATTATAAATATTATATAGGTACACACTTGATAAAAATGACAAATAAAATAGATGTACAACAAGATTGTAAACAGATTTTCCCCTGTGAAACAATATTTTCGACTGATAAACAAAAATAATATGATTATAATCATAATTAGATTATTCTGATTAATTAATATAAATAGGATTAAATACCACAGAATGAAGAAACTCAAATGAATAGTAAGTAATTTGAAAAATTGTAATAACGAAAAATAAAAGGAAGATGAGACAATGAGTCGATTAAATATGATATTTGCTGACTGCAGTATTTGTGTAATTTCTGCACATACAAAATACATAAGTTAAATAATACATTTTTATATTGCATATAGAAAGTAAACGGTAACAGAAAAAACTGAGTGCTATGCAAAAAATATTATATTTATCTCGCAAGCTGTTGAGGATGTTTTTGTCCTCTTCTGTGTATTTGTCACTTTGTGTCAGTGAATTGAAGCCTCTCTCGAACGATGAGCGAAATATTCTATTGTCATTATTATGTTCAGTGTGTTGTCATTTATCAATATATTATTCTTAGTTGATGACAATAAGACCAAAGAAGAATAGGCAAGGGTGAAACAACACGGAATGTTTAAGTGGAACGTGCTATTATTGATGGCGAGTCTAACACATCGAGAGAGAGAGAGAGAGAGTGGCCAGTTTCACATATAACGAGCTGCAGTGAACATCAAACACAGAGTAAACGTTTAAACTTCTTCACGAAACAGAGATAAGACTAATCAATACTTTCTTTTAAAAAACGAATTATGTTAATGATTACTACAGCCATTATTATGATGATGATTATTATTAATGTCTATCATCGTTGTCTTTACTGTAATAAATCACACGAATAACATCCTCACCGGTGAATACGAAAAATAGAAACAAAAAATCACTCATCTTGTGTTGTAACAAGCTTATTGCATACTCATTTTGAACATTAGTCATAATTTTCGATTTTTTTCGTTTCCTTTCACATGGATTGCTTGCTGCATTATCATAAAATGATTATATTTTTGTATTCAATCGTGTTGTTGAATTGTACGCGCCAAATCAATTTGCATAACTATATTTTATACAGATCATGATAGTTTTTGGTCATATCACATAATAAATATAACAATTCAAAAGATTTTTTTAAACAGAAGCCATGAGCTAAAAGGAAATGCATACAAATATGACGAACAGAGAAAAGGTTTATTTTAAAACAGTTATTACTTCTTTTGTATTTTATTTTGTTCTCGTTTTTTATTATCTTCGCCAAAAATCTTTTGTGGAAAGTTTTCGCAAAAGAGAATGTCTAACAATAATATATACATGCTAATTACCGTATTACAAACAACATTCCCATTAAAACTTGTTCCGTCAGTAAAAAAGGGTTCTAATAAGACATTTCAGTACTTCATCTAAACTGTCTTTACTTTCAACGTATCAGCAATTTCTATAAATTTTCCTCTAATAATCATCCTTGGACAGCTATGTAATAAACTATTCGTGCGGAAAGTAGCAATAGGGATAAATATATGACGATATAAATCGGCAGTAATGATACGTGAATGATAAAACACGAGGAAAATAAAAACAAAATGACCATGTCACTCAGTCCTCAACGGCAATAACAAGGTAAGCGAAATCGTAATCATTGAATCATCATGAAATATGCTAGTTACTAGTTACTGTAATATCCTATCGTAAGTAAAAACTTTCGTGTGTAACAAGAAACCTTTGACCTATTCACGACTTCTTGAGCAAATAACAACAAAAAATCGTCTTCAGAACACCTTTTTTATTACTTTTGCTTTCCTATTTCCTGAAATATGAAATATAATTACTTTCTTCTTTTAACCACTTCCATATACAAATCAACAGCAATCAATTTTGAACACTAAATGGATTTGTTGAATCAGCAAAATGCTATATAATATTTAATAAAAAACTTTAAAATTAAAGTGAAATGTATGAATGCGTTCAAGTTTTTTAAGAAAAAAAAATAAACAAGAAAAATGAATGTTTAAATAGTCTTCATTGGCACGTTCGTTTTGGCACTTAACAATACGTAACCGCAAGATCATGCATATAAAAATCACAGCAGAAGTAGATAAAGCAAAAAAGAGTCATTCATTATCTGCTTGTTCATCAACAGCAACACTTTTGTTATGGCATCCCTTCCAAAAACGCAAAAAGTACCATCTACGAACGAACCACAAAAATAATGGTATTTTACAACAGGTTTTCTCCACGACCAGTAAAAGATCACTGTTATTGCTTTAGGTAAGCAAGGTATCGCGTTAGTGTTAGTTTTGCTTGGCTTTTTAAAATTACTACATACTACATGGTATATGATGTACATATTCAAACTGTTTGGTCACGAAACAAATCTAAACAAAGAGCGACATACATACAAACACTACACTGAAACTAAAATGTGTGTGAATTTACAAAGAAATTATTTGTGTAGATCGATTTAACCATCAACACGAATAGGTAACACGTGACTGAATTCAACTGTTGCTTCAATTTTCTATCAATTTCAATAAATTTTAATGAGATCACTGCTAATTTATTGTCATAAAGTACATCCCATTTAAGTGAAGGACTGAATAATAAAGGTGTAGATTCACAAGGCAAAGAAATATGCAATGGTTATAGAATTCGTTCTAAAAGACGTATGTAGTTGTTGTTGTTGAGCGATCATGTATGTTGTGGGTACAACTTAAAACTGTTGCTCGAAAACCTTTGAATATTCGTTTTACATGCCTATACAGTTTTGCAGCAAAATTTTAAACTTGGATGTTTTGAATCACTTTTTGATAATTTTATAAAAATCGAATTATTAATAGTCAAAAATTAGTTAAACTTTGAAGAGGGTCACACACACGCATTCTTGTAATTTTATAGTGATAAATACAAGTGTTCAGCAAGTGACGTTATAATATTTTCTAAATCAATGACAACACAATAACAATCGATTCGCCAAAAATTAAATGATATTTCTCATATACCCCTTTTTCTCTTTCAAACTACAACAAAGTATTGTGATCATGATCATGCTCTCGTTCGATCCCTTTGACTAGGGCAATAAATCATCGGAATTGCAAACTAGTTCAGTTCGGTATCACTTCAAAGCATTAAATTTGCTGTTTCTCTTTCGATTCAAGGATAAAGTCCCAGTAACACTAAACCGTAGCACGGTATATGTGTGTGCAATGATGACATGTTTTACCATTTAAAGGATAAACATAAAAACATAGTAAGCCATGGGGCAAAATATAATATGAAAGAGGGATAGGGAATGCTTCCTGCCGATTTTTGCCATTTATCGTGCATCACAACACAAAGCCCTTTAAGGAGCAGTTAGGGAAAAGAAGTCGCAACGCGAAACCTTAATATTATCAATCTAAAAATGTAAGTTACTTCAATATAACAACAAAAGAAATATAACGACACTCAAAGCATAACATACAACATATAATAGTAATATCCTCGACTGCAGTGATCCGTGACTTGGATGCACAACGACATACATGTCTAAAAGTTACATAAATAAATGAAATGCAATGGTCGTTTGGAATTTGCGTGGTCGTGCTTCTAGAGATCTTGTTCCTACAATGTTGTTGTTCACATAAACTTCAGTTGCACTGTTCACTGTTATGATTACGCTTTTTATACGATGGCTTTCCTATTTTTACAATAACGTCCCGTCTTGTAAACATTATTATTTTGGATTACTAATAAATTATTAAAATTGAACACTACAAATTGCTTGAGACTTGAGATACACAGCGCAGTAATGTGGTATGTATTGAAAGATGCAATTTAAAAATATTTACTATGAATTTACCTCAGAGCACGATAGATGAGATATATGCCCACAAGTACAACTGATGTTCGAAAATAAATCTTAAATGACTAATATTTAAATTGTGCATGAGCCATTAGAGAAAAAACAGAACGCATTTTCTATAAAACACTTATTTCATTGCCATTCTTCATCTTGCACAATCATTTCTAGAAAAGTTAATGCTGCAATAAAAATAAATCGTACAAATTTATATTATATAAACACGATCACAAAAATTGTTGATAGAGATTTTATTGTTAGAAAAGGGTGTCATCATTAAGGCTTAAAGGCATCATGTAAAAATCGTGCTTCACATATCCCCATTACCTATATCTAGTTTCTACCACAAGGTATATTCATTTGCTAAATAAAAACGATTTCAAGATATATCAATACTGCTAGCTTGAATGCGTGACTCTCGTTGTTCGCGTCTAAAGAAATGTGAATCCAATGAAATCTTCACTCGCATCTAAAAAATAATTTTTCACTATCAAAATAATGAAGTGAAGTAACATTTTGAATAATAGCAGTTATGTTTCAAATTAATTATAGATTTAGACCAACGAATTCCAAAATCACTTTTTATTTCTGTAATATGTTTTAATACGCCTAGAATTTTTCTACTTTAATGTTATACATGTACGAAATTTTCACAATGCGATAAAGCGGAAGGTAGTTCGGGAAAATGTAATTAGAAAAATCACATTACAATTGGTTTATATTAATTCTTGCTATGTATTCCATCATTTTTACAAACAAAGTATAAAATGAAGAATATAATTTGTTCATATGCCATCAACTAGTACATATTTTGTCATTTCTAATTAAACACCAATTATGTAATTTTCATTGTAATTACTATGATGTACATGCATACATATTAGAATGTGTGTACTATGATGTACAATTGAGAGTTAAAAAATACAGGTAAGTAAATGCAATTTATTTTCAGTCCACTACTCATTCATTCATTAGCATATTTTATATAAATAGCAGTTTCACCCTTAGCACAAAAATAATTATACGAGCTGTTCTGTATTGCAAGAAACCCCTTGATTAATCCAATTGAATCATTAATATTATATGCATGCAAAATAGCAATCAGACGACTTTCAAATCAGATCACAATCACAAGATTTATGCACATAATGCACAGTTATTACACCTTCTCGCCGGATACTAACATACTTGATAAATGCTGAAACTCAGGATATTAATATCCCAGCTTTCATCAGAAGGATGGCTAAAAGCAATTTTCGCTGTTTTATTACCAGTTTTGCAGATTGTTAAACAAGCCCACAATTGATACTGTGTTGCACGAAACGAAATATTTATCAAGTAGACTTCTACAACCCCTTTAAGCCAGAACTAAGTTTCCAACAATAATAATGAGTTCCTGGTATAATAATATCAAAAAGTCATTTTACTGCATACTATATAATTAAGAGACTAATTTCGCATTTCATTTTACTTCACTTACGATGATGATGTGATAAACTAACAATATCAAACTTGTTAATGAGAATTGTTAGAACACAAGTCATTTTCATTTCATTTTTACATATCTGATGCATTCACAATATTCGCCTCGACATGACAGTTTGCTACTTTGAATTGGATGTATGCTTAGTATTTGTAGGTATTTGCAACGAAAATGGAACGGTAGCAAAGCCGCATTTATGGCCAAAGGAATGACAACATTAAGTACATAACATAATATTCAAAAAGAAAAGCCACCCTGTAGCTAAAATGAGTGAGTTGACGATTTCATCTTTTATTGGCACCCCATGCAGTATGGTGGCGAAGTTTTTAAATGTTATCATCAACTGTTGGAGAAAGCAATAACAACCATACTTTGATGTGAAACAGAATGATCTAATCTGTTATTACCAAGTATTATGTCACCACTGAAATTACATGTATAAGTATCCATTTAATTCGCAAATGTACCTTGAACCTTCACTGAATTGAAATAAACGTAATCTCCCTTCAGTCATCATATGGAAATATGGCGATATCAAACATACAAAGTCGGATTTCTTACATAAACAACGAACGTGTAATATTTAGCTGCGGCAACAAACCACCAAAACTAGTGCTATGGACTACAACCAATTCGATTTCAAATCGTTCTTGTTTAAAGTCTAGCAAAAGTCTAGTGCCAGCGCAAAATTAAATTATGTTGAAATTCAGCAAGCTTGTAACATTTTTAGACCTATTTGGGTGGGTGGGTTCGTTGGACCCTGACTCACGGGAATTTATTTCGGTAAGAGCCTTTAAAAGGCTGTTTTAACAGGCTTTAAAATTGATATATAGCAAGTTCCACAAATTGATGTTTCAAAATGACAGCACAGCTAAATTGGATTACAATCGTTGAACTGGATGAGATTACACATACGAAATAAACTAATCTGTTGTAACTAATCTAACTAACCTACTGAAACACTGGAAGCATTACAAAAATGCATTATGGACGGACATTGCTCAACAAAAACCGATAACACGTTATAAACATGATTACATCAATATCAATGTTGTGGGTTTCCAGTAATGTGATGTAATGTGTATGTAATACTTATAATATGCATGCAAATAAATATATTTTTTTATAAAATAAAACCAAGTACTAAAAATTCTGCAAGTTACATATATGGTTTAAACTATTCGTAAATCTGACATGTGACGCTAGTAATGGGATCATTGCTGGAACTATTCACCCTGAATACCATGAAAATTCCATAAGCTAATTTCGGGTTAGAAAGCATATTGTGCGTCAAGTAAGCTAGCATTACCACGTAAATAGTAAAACTCTTTTTGCCATTGATTGAGTAGTTAAATTTATAGCATTAATTTAAAAAAAAAAAAAAACAAGAAGGTAATTTTAGGAGTTTCACGTCTAAACCAAGCCCGTAACATGTACAAATATATTTGACTGCCTTTTATTTAAAAGTAAATAGCACATATATAGAGCTACATATATATATTACCACTAATTTTAATTAATTGGAGTGCTCCTTGATTCAACTAACATTACATATACATGAACCGTACGCATATATAAAGCACACATATTATATCGCCACATTGTTAAATACAATTTTATTCCCAGGAATAGAAATGTTATATCATCAAAACAGCTCCATTCCACGAGGCCAGCTGCATAACTCAACACACAGCAGTCAAGAAGACTTCACAGAAGTATCAAAGCAGTCACAAACAAACATAAAACAGCCCTCTTCCTGTGTGCCTTCCAGCAATACCTCATTTCAGAAATCTAGAATTGCTTTTATATCTTCACATCATATTATCGTTTAACGGAGAGGTGTAGGTGTAGAATGTCGACAGGAATACATAAAATGCCCTTAATATGAGAACGAGTACGCCTAACTTAATAAGTAAATTTGCCTTTATTATTTCATTTGCTAATTTTACCTGCGGAGTTTCCAAGCGTAGGCTTGGTTGGTACACGTTTACCTACATATTTACTTTACCAGTATTTGTTAGTTATTATCTTAGACGAGCATTGCTCTTCAATGGTTTCTGTGTTTAACTACCTACCCAAGTCAAAATGAGCATCTGACATTTTCTTTGTAATTCAAAGATTGTTTAATTTAAAACGTATAATTTTAATTAAACTTTAATAAGTACCATTAATGGCAAAAACATTGTGAGTGAAATTGAATTATACGACGATAGTGATCGAACTCGAAATTTGAAACTTAGCGCGCGCTCAGACTTGTATCCATCCGCCTTATGATTTTTGAAATCACCAATCATACAACACCGCGCTAAAGCTCAAACATGACTATGGTTTTCTCTTTCAAAATTTTATAGTTTGTATGTGTGCATGTTACTCAACTCATTATGGTTGTTTCAGCCAGCTCGGCATTAAATTTGTTTTTGGCGACCTTATTTTCTAGATGTTTTTCACAAAAGGATGAAATAGATGGATGGATAGCCTCAACCAGTTAACTATAAAACTATAATAATGCAAACATAGTTGAATATGTAAGGACTTCTGTAGCTGTGATGTAAAATCTTTTTATGTGGGTATCTCATCAGAAGCAGGCAAAGACACATAACGACCAACTTTTACTTATTTCAACTCGTCTGCGCAAAATGGAAAATTATCGTGTGAAGGAAACACAAAAGCCAGTGAGAGAGAGTGATGAATAGAGTAGAAATGGATACAAAAGAAAGCCAAGAGGTAATGGCACTATCGTTCATGTAAGTGGGATGGATAATGTGGTGATGATAACGATGAGATGAGACAAATGACAGATTTGGATAGCTTGAAAGTAGCCAAACCAAAAGCCAAGCCACGACAAAAAAAACATATTTTATTCATTTTCAATTTCATTCTCTGTCATATTAAACGTACGTTTTTGTTAGAATCTCAAAACTAGACGAAACTGAACACAGTATCATCTCATCTCCATCAGATTCTTGATCACGACGACACAACGAAAAGTTTAATTTCGATTGATAATGCAGAGCATCTCAGAAACATCGTCAATTTTACTTTCCATTCAAATGGACAGTGATGAAGTATATTTCCACTGTAATGAAAACTAAGGAGCGCTATGTGTGTAGTAAGTAAGTATAAATGTTCATGCAGCATTAGAACAGGAGGATTCCTTATTGCCTTAGAGCAGAAACTTGTCTGTGCACTGCAACAACTGCTTTTATCCCTTTCTTTTGTCTAAAACATTATGCATTTCTGGCATTTCAAATTCTCTTTTTAAGGTGACATGAGACTTTTATTACATAAGCTAAAAACTTGGCTTTGATGATAATATTCTTGCTTAAAGATGAACATTTTCAAATATAATTTGGAGAAAAAAAAACTGTTGAGCCGACAGAGGATTCACTGCGTTGTACACTTTTTTATGATGTTCGTTCATGATCTGACCTGTGAAGAGCTGTATTATGTATAAGTCGCCGCTCTCTTAGCAAATAAAGAAAAATGAGAGGATTGCATCCTAAAAAATAAAAGTATGTACATATACTGTAAACACGATAAGACATTGAAGGAATAAGGACAAAAAATGGTCATAATGGAAACAAGTAAAGCCTCAAGCAAAATATACGCCCATTCTCAGGTAAAAATTAACTAACAAAAGGGTACGAGAATAAGTACAAAAAAGTCCAGGAGGCAAGTGCATCCCTTCTTTTTACTGAACTTTTTTTTACTTCTCTTTTGAATGTGTGTGAACCTTACAAGAAAGTAATATTAAGGTAAGTGCCGACCACGAAGAAGAAATCAATTGACACGATAAATGTCAAGTCGAGATATTTTATTACATGTTCCTGCCAGGCAAATCTTGCTTGTTTCTCACAAAGTGAATTACAAAAAGATACTCTACTCCTCTGCAGAAAGTAAAATGGAAAGGAGGTATACAAAAAATTATTTCATATCTCACATTATTTTGAAAACGAAGGAAGAGAAGCTTTTGTTAGAATTGTTTATTCTTCAAGCTGAATCTCACAAAGGAATCGACTTTTTATATTATACTTTAGCCAGCCAGTGTTGGATTTGATTATTTTAATGCGATTGTCATCATGAGTTTATTATGGTAATGAAAAGCGATAGTAAAAACGTGCGTGTAGAAGTAGTTTTCGATTTGTGTAAGTATCATAGTGCTAATGAAAAGAGAGACCGGCTGATTTTCTAAGTTTAGTTTGCTGCAGGTGTAAATCATTAAACTTATATTACGACTGACTCAAGTTGAATAGTTGATTATTTTTATTTTAGTTTAAAAAATCCCATAAATAAAAACAGCAAATTCGGAATACAAGAAATCAAAAAAAAAATATTGTCGCCCTTTCCATTTTTTGGATTTTATTTAGTGCATCAATTCAACGTTGTCTATTTGAGCAGATTTTTGAATACTACCACGGATCAACGACAAAGGTTAAAATAATTTTTACCTGACTGCTGGAACATTTTGTAACTCTAACGCATCCATACTTTGTAAATTTCCAAAAAAAAAACTCTTTATCCAATCAATCTCAAACAGTTTTATTGACGCCCCATTTGTATCACACATATTGGCATTGCATTGACTGCTTAATCGAATAAATTGTAAATTTATTGTACCTTTTTTATGTATGTTGCGTGATTTACTGTTTGTTTTTGAACTGATTACGTATTTTTTGGTATTTTATATCTAAATGTAGTCCTTTTATGTCCAAAGTACATTCACTCAAAAGAGAGCTTTGTGGTCAGTTTTTTCGCCATTTCCGCCTATCTTATTTATTGAAAATTGCGATTGTGAAGATCACTTAGCAAGTGATCAGCACCAAAGTTTCATGCCAATGTTCTTACAAGTGACCAATAATGTTACACAAAGGTCATGAATAACATAGTATAGTCACGTTGCATTTTACTTTTTAAGATAAAGCTCATAATGGTGTGTTCTCTACCTACGTTTTTTATTTATTATCGCGCTAATAAGCGATCAAAAGATTACATACTTTGACATTTTGCAAAAGTCAAACCGCCCTCCAAAAGAAGTTACGAAACTGATTTGGCATACTCACCTTAATGCCATGCTGCATTTAATCTAGCAAATTAGACTTTTTATAAATATTTTACATTTTTCTCGATGCTCCGTTATAAACTTATAAATCTTAGGTAATCAGCAATCGACCTTGGAACCGGCATACCTTTAAAATCACAAATATGTTGCTTGTAGTTGTAACCTTACTAAAATCACAATTAGTCTTCATAAATAACCATAATACTGCAAAACGAAATTCTCCATCGTATAGCATACCAAACATTGTTTTATATCAAAGCTGACTGTTGGAGTCACCACAAAATTTGTAACATCATCTTATTTCTTATTGTGTCTTTGTGCTTGGTTGGTATGTTCATGTATAATTCATTCTAAAAAGATGTTGGTAATTCTTTTAGTATTTATGTACCTTCTTCTTAAGAAGCTATTCTTTTGATGAAAAAAAAATCTACTCGCAGACAGAGATCTGGTTCGTATTATGTACTCTTTCGTTGTGTAAAAATAAAGAATGGATATAATAATACTGCCACTGCCACAGCCACACACAACAATCTAATAATAATAATTTGTGACATTGTAACAAAACACACACACCACTAAATTTAATATATGTACCACAAAGAGGTACTGGGTACTAGAATATACATGTGAGAGAAATAATACAAGCTTACATGCTGACTCTATAGTTTTTACCTGTCTTGTACACTGTCATTCATTACTAACGCATTATTCGATGAGTCAGGATTTATTCATTGTATTATTACTCTTTTCAATTTAATCTCAACTCCCATCTTGGATCCATCTCAGCAGCTTCTGATTCTAGTCTACACTGTTTTTAAAAGTCCAACTGCACCAGCAGAAATCATGATACAAAGAAACCAAAAAGAGAAAAGATGAATGTGTTTGTGGAAGCTTCATTATTTCATAAAGGAAATAACATTCGCTTGTACTTTCAATGATTTTATATCTCCCATCTTCTTCTTTTCACTTTTATCTCTTTCCGTGCAATCTTGAAAGGCATGAAGTGGCATAAAGAAAATTCATTATTAGTTATGTATACAATTCTATACTTTATACCATCGATACAAAGAATTGATAGGAACAGGAATAAAGTCCAGGACAATGCAACATGCAACCACAGCATGATGTGAACTGTGTATTTTAACCGGTCAATTCTTTTCACATAAAAGAAGACACTCTGTCACCACGACTGAGCGAATTCAATTATTACGTAGCTGAAAGCGAAGCGTCAGCAAGTATTGACTTTATCATGTTTGTCTGTCTGTCTGTCTGTCTG
>JAQIWN010003069.1:0-13979 GCA_034699025.1 Entomobrya cf. arborea Gr-Col-00668
TTCATGAAACTTATGTTTTTGGGGGGATGGGTTTAGGGGGGATGAACATTAGGGGGGATATGTTTTAGGGGGGATGAGTTTTGGGGGGATTGGTATTGGGGGGGTTTTACATTAGGGGGGATGGGTTTTGGGGGGGATTTGTCACTTAGGGGGGATTGTCCTTAGGGGGGATAGGCCGCAAACGATGAAATTGGGATGCTAATGAAGCTAAACATTTAATGTATGAAATTTTGATGGTAAATTGAAGTTTTGTTTGTAAATAATCGCCAAATGTCTTTAGAGAGTAAGTAATTAATTTACATTCGTTCATGTGGGACAGTTTGTATTTTGATATAAATATAAGTTCAGCTCACATCAGTCATGTCTCTGAAAGTGTTGTGTGGGAAAGTTCCTTTTATGAAAAAGTTTTTATAAGATACTCAATGCGAGCATCTTTATACGTGAGATCTATGGACTGCATCCCGTCCCGTCCGACTCAAAAACTGCAGAGAATTTCGAAATTCTGTTGTTTATCTGAAGTACTTTCCCTCGGTAGTGATCAGGCTCAAACTCGGGGCTTGGAAGGGCAATGTTGAGCGTAATTGATTTCAAAACCTGAAGTCTGTTTTTATACAAACATCGCATAACAATCAAAATAAAGATAAACGTGAGATTTTTGAATCGGTAACGTCAAGGGTCAAGGGTATTGCAAGGACACGTTTTTGATGTAGATCATAACCCTACCATTATAGTTCGTAGAATTGAAATACTAAATAGGTATAAAATGTGGGAAGATCTACGTATGGCAAATTTAAGATAAATTGAAGTAAGTAGTTCTTTGAACAATTCTATCTTCTAGTACCTAGTTGAACAGTGTAGAAGGGTTTATTACATGAAATTACAGTAAAATGAGAATGAAATATGAAATAAAAGAAATTATAACATTTTTGATATAATAATGTTGTTTGAGGCTATGCTTAAACCGTAGCTTAAATTTATTTATGTACATCAATTTTTTGTTTCAAGCATATTGATTCCCTAAGGAGGAACAGTTTTCAGATTTATAATCCCAGACAGGAAAACTTTGAAGAAACATTTGTGTTTAGCCTCTGGATAATATTGGTATTTAGACGTGCATTTAATAAAAACTTAGGAATTACTCCACTGGGACCAATTATTTTAAAAAAGGAAGGAATTGTTGTTGAGTAAACATACTAGATTACTTTGGGACATTAGAGAAATGTAGTCCAAAGTAAGAGTTTCGAGATATGCCGGCCTTAAAGAAAAGCTTTGGATTCATAAAAGATAAAACGACACAACATTTGCACTTAACGAACAAAGTGAAAGCAGAAATCAACAATAAAAGCTCCAAAAACAGTTTCCTTTGTAAAACATGCTTCCAGATTTAAGTTTTCTTTTCAGGTACTTTGCTTTGAGTGAAGAAAATGTAGTTTTTCAAGTCATTTATTTACTCAAAGACAATGTAAGAATTTGACCCCTTTTTTGTACAAAGAATTACCACTACATTCATGTCTGGCTGAAAACAAGGAGGATATTTCAAGACAAATTATTTGTTCTAAACATTAAAGTCTTATTTTTTCGTAATTCTATACCGGTTGAGTAACATTGACACTAGATGATTGCACAACAGCTTCTTTAGCTTACTAACAAGCATTTTTAAACGTTCTAGAAACTTTACATGTGCGCTATAAAAAATTACACAACATTATATAAATTCTAAGAAAATTTCTCTGGTAGGCCAGATTAAGCACATTATATTTGTTTTCACTTTCAAGAATTATTCCTCTAAAGCAAAACAAACAGATTAAGAGTTGTTTATTTTAAAACATTTTAAAATTCTACTAAGAAATTCATACCGATTTGTACATAACTGTATCGTATTTCACCAAACGCGAAATATTTATATGAAGTATTTTGCATATTTAGATATACAACTGTGAGGAAAATACAATCTTAAATACTTGTTTGCAGCCGCATATTACATATTAACGAATTATAAAACCTAGAACATGTACATATTAACCTATTGCATAAACATATCTGAATATAAATTTTTTACGTGCATACAAGCTATAAGATTTATAACAAAAATATTCTATTGTCCTATAAACCTCGATTCTAGTTTATTCGATGAAACCTTATTAAAACTTTTTTCAAACGATAAAATGAAGCTACCGCTGCCACCAGTCTAACAAAATTGGATTTTGATTCTAGATAACTTTTGGACTTGAGCTTTTTTCAGCTACTAACTAGCCAATTTATTCAATCAGCACTCTCGGCTCATTCCTCTATCTCCTCTCTCTGCAGCAAATAGTTTTGGTTAGATGCCACGATTCCATGATAGTATGATATGCAAGGCTTTTCATAGAAAGAGTGAACATAAATGTCATGCGGTGAAAATGCGCAATAAGCAAAATCAACAACTTTCAAAGTAAGTGAGAGCTTTCCTCAGCATCCCACCACCACCACCGTATTTTACATGTCCTGTGCTACAAGCTCCCCTAAAAAAATCGGGAATGGCTGGTTGAATGACACAAAAGAGAAGGAAAAAACTAGTAGTCCCTCCACAAAAGTTTTTTTTTGCTTATTTTTTTACTGGCTACATTTATAGTTGTTGCTTGAATTCAAGTATAACTCTTTAAACATATTTTTTTTCGTTTTTCGGATTCGATTGACACAAGAAGAGGTAGCAAGAGAAAAACTAGAGGCACGGAGAAAGTGGAACTGCTGCTGCTGGTGTCACTTTTTTGAGTCTACATTGCAGATATCCTAACTCAACTTGTTCCATTACACTAGTAACTCCACAAGCAAGGAAACATCCAATCCAACATCCTAGCTTTTTTACACTGTTTTTGATGAAGCCATGCTGCTTATTTCTACTTCCACAGCTTCCTAATAAAATACATAACGTTTCTCCACCAAAAGCTTTCTCTTAAAAAACAAGGAAAAACAGATCGATTCAAAAAAACGGGTGTTTTGTGTGTGTTCCCACAATCGCATAAGTAGTAGGCTGAATAGGAGTAACAGCAGCAGCGTGACAGCTGCCTACCCATTATCCAAATACACTAAAATGTAGATATTATCTACAGATTCAAATTGACAAATTTAACACACACTTACCCCACGATTAGATTTATTAAAGCCAGAAACGACAAATATACCATGAAAGAATCTAAACACATCATCTATGCTATTTGGTATCGGATGACTCAATTTGTTACCTTGTTTGTAAAACAGCTAACTAAAATAAAATACAATCAGTCGATTATGCACAGCCTTCACCGCTGGGAAATATCAATCTATTGAGCCATCCAGCGGTTGTCACCCTCCACGTCCTATCATTTTCACTAGCTACTTGGCTATCATACTATTGCAAAATAGCTATTATCCCAGTAGTCCATGAGGAATTCTTTTGGCTGTGATTTGAAAATTATTTGGTTAGTTATAGCTCATATATTTGTATTCTAAAACCATATCCTATCGGATTCAATGTTTGATGTGTGTTTAGTTACGTTTCCCTTTATTTGCACAAAAGTAAAATGAAGAAATCTTTCCAATTCTGTCCGATTCTCATATTTCAGTTTGAGAAATATCACATTAGCTCGCCATATCGTTTACTCTTACAACCAATACATTATGCAGCACAGCCATTATTTCCAAAGTATTACTTTCCTTTTGTCTACCACACGCTTTCCAAAATTTTAACTTGGGATATAAAAAAAAACTCTGCTAAAACCGTTATACGCACGTAGCCTTGATAAATATCCTATTGGTATGCACCATTCTACTCTATTGCTGTTTATGAATAATTTACTTGATTTGATACATAAAAATACTGCTTTCTACACACAGATAAGCGCTGCTATTAAGCCTTCAATCGAGTCCATACATTTTTAATTTGCACAGCACGCAGTAACACAACAGACATTCCGACAAACCGCACCACACAACATAGCTTCAAAACTTGTTGAAACTAATCTGTGCGTGATGAAATTATTTCAACAGCATTATACAGTTTATCGGCATCCTTTCATAAAGTGGGTGTCACATCAAAAAAAAAATTCCAGGTATGTTGGCCCATTTTTTTCTGTATTAGTCTAGAAAATGACAAGTATCTTTCCGTCCGCGTCCTCAGCATCAGAGAGTGTATTGCCGACAGTGATATAAATGAGATAAAAAGTGTAAGTAACACAGAGCCTCCAAGGCAAGTTTTTTCTAGCATCTTTCACAAAAAGGATAGCGGTAAAAGTTTACCTCTTTCGCTGATCAACACTTTCCATCTTGAGCTGCTCGCAGTACTTTTTCACGCTCTTGTTGAAGGAAAAGTGTGCTAACACTATATTCAAAATTGGTACTTACCCGGCACACAACATACCGACGGTCAACCAACCGAAGTACTCGTAAGCTTTTTGAAGTATCAACTGCTGCCAAAGAGAAAAGGAAAAGGCGAGAAAAGTGCAAAAATAAAACAGGATTTTCTCTTCACCACATTTCCGTTCACGTTTTGCACTATGTGCTGTCTACTATGTGCATTGGAACCTTTTTAAAAACTTTTAGGGAAAGTGTACAACGCGAGAATACTGCTTGTGGCATGGCATAGTTCAAGACAGAACTATGTAGGTTTTTTTAGCAAGCTTATTGTTTCAATGCTTAAAACTCTGTATTTCTTGTATGTATATTGCGTGTGGAAAAGCATTTATCCCAAAAGTTTAGTGTATTTTTTACGCTGCAACATGGGCTTCAGTAAAATATAATTTGTACGTGAATGTGTGAAAACTGGGGAAAATAAAGTTTTTCCTTATGTCCTAGCCTAGTTTCCTACAAATTCGACGAGAGAGACAGAGAAAAAAATATTATGCAGCGAAAGAGAAAGCAGATGCTTTTACCATTCATAACGTGGCATAGAATATTTGTGTTCACTCGCAATATTTTTAAGGATGGAAGACAGTCCTGGAATAAAAATACAATAGAAATATGTTTTGCAATACAAATACAACTTTTTTTTGTAATATGAGAGAAAACTCTAGTAGAAAACAAGAGGAAACAGAGAAGTGATAAGAACAGGAATAAATATTATGCGTTGATTTTGAAGGGTTATTTCTACTCTGCTTGTATTTGTATCAATGTTGTTTTGTGTACCATTAACATTCACAAAAAATATGTTGCTCCACTTGTGCGTGACATGTAAGCACCTTTCAGCCAGCCTTGTATTGTATTTCATATTATAAATTTGCCATCAGTCTATCAACAACATATTCATACAGAATACAGACTAGTATACACATTTACTTTTATCTCTTTAAATGTAAAATGCAAAGCTCTAATAATAAATTTGAACTAGGTCATCCATTGCTTAATATGCTTTCCACAGGGGAAAAGCGGATTCCACCATGTAACCACTCGTACACTCACTCGAGTAATGTGAAGTACTTGCTGTTTTTTGGGGGAGATTTTGTGAAATCAGTGGAACCATTGGTTTTATTTCACTCAAAAATGCATAATAACCCACTTCAAACTAGAAAAGCTGTGCTTTATCATGTGACTTGATGCTACCTAACATTTACTCCTGTACTTTGGGCCTCTAAAATAGCAAAAAGTAAAACTATTCTTGGGTGGAAGTTGTGTAAAGTGTAAAGTAGGCAATAAATAACAGATTGTTTCGTATTAAATGCTGTTGCTTTCTCTGAAAAGTATAATAAACAGCATAAGTTGTTGGATAACTGTATTACATTACATTACACCATGTTGCATTGCACATTTCATAAAAAGAAAAGGAGACTTGGCACGAAGAAAATAAAAACTTGCAAATATTCAAGAGGGCGAATCGTTTACCAAAAGGCATTTTCTAAAAATTTTGGACATGCTTTATAAAATGTCAACATTTAGGTTAGAATGTAAAAAAAAACCTTAAAAACCGAAAAGTTTACACTTTGCAACCATTCCTCTTTTAAAATGATCGAAGAGTGGACTTACCAACACACATTTTTGTTAAGTCTACAAAACTTTTATAAAGTACATTTCCGCAACATGGTAAACAAAATCGTACGACCTTTTACTCCATATTATGAATAGAGATTGCCTTAAGCTAAGCTACTTGGTTTAGCAAATATTAAAAAGTTAATTATAAAATACATAAGAAATAATACAAGGGTTATATTTATATTTTGCTGGCACCAAAACATATATATACGAAATATTACGGTTTTTTCTCTGGTTTTAATATACATAATTTGTTTCAACTCGTCCCACTCTCCATCTAGAACAAATTTGCAAGATACGGAAGATGAACTTTAAACTAGTGCCGCTGTGATGCACCGCCGGAACTATTATGGAGATGCGGAATAGGAGCACAGGAAAGTGAAATTGTTTTGGTTTTTTTTAAATTGAAGCAAAATGTCGAGTTTTGTAGTGACGTCATATGCATATGTATATCTATCTACCCTAAATATTAAAAAAAAATATTTGCCTATTTTACATTACATGCTGGCACAAAATAAAGAGTTTTTTCTAACCACATGAATACGAGATGGACGTTGCGTTGATGGTTTTCTACTGTGCTTTTAATGCCAAACATTCATACGCGAGTACATGAAATACTCTTGGCAAACTTTTGGACATTTTTTTTGAAAATATCATAGAAAAAAAGGTTATAAAGAGAAAGCAAAGGAATTATAATAATGGATATGGAAATGAAATCGGGCCAAAGTAAAAATGTCACGTTCATTTTTATAAACCACGGTCACATGTGCTTGGGGTGTAGTATGTATGTACATATGTTATGAAATGTGGTTAAACTTGATCTTAGAATTTTACTTGAGTAGTTTCTCCTTAGTTTTCTGATAAACCTCTTTTGTTTTAGTTTTTAATTTAAATCATAATGGCATAGCTCAACTTTTCTTGTACTCATAAAACAATGAAATGAAGTATGTATGCGACAAAAAACAGGTTCAGGCAGGTTACTTTACAATAATTACAAACGAAAAACTTTTGTCTGAACGTTAAAGGTAAATTAATAATGCTACAAACTTTTTGTTCGTTCAAATTCCATATTTCGAAGGTAGAGGCATAAACATAGTCAGTCAGCAAGTTTTGCAGGTATGCTTAAATCATGTTTTTTTCTTGATTAATGTGAACATGTAAGATTCAAAAGATACGTAGTATTTTGACTTACATCAATTTAATAGCAAAATTTATAATCATAAATCTACATAAATAAAAAAATACAACTAAAATACATGACATGTTATTCAACAAAACTTTCTCCGGTCATTCTGTACTACTTTATTAAACTGGAATCGCTATCATTCGAAAAAAAACTAACTACGGACATTACGACTAGAAAAACCAAGTCAGAAAATTACAAAAGATTGTAATTTTATACTCAACCTACACTTTCACTCTAGCTACTCCAAATTAATTACAATGTCACGAGTGTGCTTTCGTCATCCCAAGATATTCAGAAATAACAGTAGACCCAGATTTAAAATGCTTGAAACCTTCTTTCGGCGGAGCTAATGTGGCCCCCGTCTCTTCAGCTCCTGGGTTGTCCTCCGAAGTTTCAAAAACAAGAGTTTGATCTTCAAGAAGGGAGTCAAGATTTTCCTGAGCTTCTCTTTCAATCGCCTCTTGCTCATCACTCTCCTGCTCATATTTTGTTGTAAGGTCCATAGCCAGAAAGATCATAACTACACATGTGCAGATCATTATTACAAGTAGAATCTATTGTCAATCAGGGAAAGTCAAGTAAAGTAAAGTTATAACGGATATTAAACTCGCTTTCATTAATACACATTCAATTCTTGTTTGTAGCTTTATAAACTTACACACATGCTTTGTTTTACTCTGATTTCCTGACAGGCAGAGAACTCATGTAGAACGTTATTTATAGTCACTCCAAGGGATGGATGTGTGGGTATCACGCAATATCTCAGCAACCCACAGGGATGAACAAGTCTTGAGAGCACACTGTACTTGTAGTTAATTGTGTAATATGCTATTCCTAAAAGCATCACGGAGAAACCACACGCAAACAAAATAATTCCTTGAAGTGCTGCATTCTATAGAATTCAATAATAAAGTTAAGAATTATATTCATTTGCTTTGATTTTGTATTAATATTTTTAATAATCTTTAGGAACGCTTCTGTCAACTCACCCATTTCGTTCTAAGATCAAGATTACTGCCAAAAGTTGAAAAAAAGATGTGAGCAATAAGAATCACTGCTATGATATTACAACAAATGACGAAACTCGTTTCACTGGCTTGGCTTCGTCTCATATGGACATCAAAAAACTTTTTAAATTGATTGCCCAGTCCGAATATGTGGCCTTCATCAAGTTTTGTCAAGTAATAAATTTCTACAATTTCTTTGCATATATCTTCATTTTTAATATCTAAATGATCTACACATTCTGCGATTCCAATCAATGTATTATTCTTTTGGTGAATTGCCTTGTTAATGTCAATGCAAACGTTGAGACCACTTTTGTCCACACTGTTATTCCAAACGACATCCGAGACAACAGAGTGATATCCCAAGCAAAGCGTTACAATCGCAAGAATCTAACGAAAAAAGAAACAGAACATCCATCTTGAAATCAAAATGTTGAATCCTTACATTGTCGTAGGGGTTTTATAACAGGTACAAATTGTCGTGGCTTACAATCTGAAAAATTTCTAGAATTCCAACTTTCTCGGTGATGTACCTTCGCATAATGGTACACTTAACCTAATGGATGGGAAAGCGTTGTCTATCCGGTTGATATTCATCGGTGCCAATTTATTATCAAATTTATATGGTCCTCTTGATTACTGTCAAAGTAAGATGATAGATGACAGGAGCTAAATTGATGAGCCATGAGTCATGAATCATGACCATAAATCATTTGAAGATTAAATAAATTGCAGCATTGTAATAAATAATAATAAATTGTCCCTACAATGGGAAGGACATCCTTAGCTGTTGGTAATAACGACTATGATTACATTCAGTGATTCATAACAACCTACTTCTCCCCATTTAGATTATCAAAAATAAAATAGTGTTGACGCATGAACTGAATGAAAATAAGTAAAACAAATCTAAATAACATTCATTTTAGTTTTTATTGAAGCAAATATTTTAATTCTAATATCCGTTGGACAGACTCAAGTGTACACATAAATTCAAGTGACTTGACTACACGACTACAGCCCCAGAATCAACCATTATATCTGTTCCAGTAGTGAACGCAGAAAGGTCACTGAGTAAAAACATAATAGCATTGCTGCAGCTCTCAGTAGACGGGAATTCAGCCAGTGGAAGATTGGCTCGGAAAGTTTCAAGTTGATCCTCCCAGAGATCGATGCCCATATCTGGAACAAGGAAAAAAATATTCGCAGATTTTATTTTCTTGACTGTGTTGTCCATTTGCGTTCACACCTTGTATAAGGTTATGAAATACTCACCAGTAACGATTATCGTTGGATTAATGCTCGTCACTCTGATTTTGTGGGGTGCAAGCTCAAGGGCCATGCATTTGGTGAGCATTTGTACAGCCGCCTTAGTAGCACAGTATGTCATCAACCCAATAGCTGGCTTATATGCTGACTTGAAGTAAAAATTAAATTAAAAATGATGTTATCTCGAGCATTACTACACATCTATTCAGGCATTTGGCATCATATTCATATCACAAAGGTCACTTACAACGGAAGAAACATTAACGATGGAGCCTTTCTTTCCGGCTGCTATCATCTTGTTTGTAACTAATTTGGTCACATTCAGGACTGATTTCACATTCACATTGAATGTCCTACATACAAAAGTAATATAATAAGTGTAACTTTTTGAATTCATCACTTGTTGCATTTAATCAATATGCTGTATGATCGCAAATAAAACTTACGCATCGAAAACTTCTTCTGTGCTATCTTTAAGAAACTCCCGTTGCGCAACTCCTGCATTGTTCACCAAATGATCAAGTGGTTCCAAATTCTCCAGAGCTTTCTCCGTTGCTTTCCAATCTGACAAATCGCATGCAATGGTTTTTACACCAGGACATTCAGCTTCAAGGGCCTTGAGGTTAGCCGGGTTTCGAGAGAGAGCATAAACAATGGCTCCCTCTTTTGCAAGAAGTTTGACTAGATCCTTCCCGATTCCTTGAAAATTTTTAATGAAATTATTTATTCATTCGATAAGATTCATCCTGTAATTAAACTGATTTAAACGATTGGGGCATTGCATGCCTTTATTTTTTTTACCTCGACCTGCTCCGGTCACAAGAATCTTTTTCCCTTCAAATGAGTATTTCATTTTATCTGACGTCTGATTTCCGAAGTTGTTAGTCACTCACATGAACTCAGAATGATGTCAGCTATCTTTTTCATCAGTGTAATTATACATTTATTGTTTAAGACTTCTATGAAGCATGCAATTATTGAATTTAAAGCCAATCTTCAAACTTAAAACACACATCTTGAGATGAAGGTTTCGCATAGTACATCCTACATGATTATTTTCTGGTTCGCATTTGGATGCCATTCATAATTGGAATTGGAAAAGATAAGCATAAAGATGAACTCTAAAACTAACTAACTAATTTACATGCAAGTGATATGCAAGTGATGAGGTTGCCCATTGGGGATATTGGAAAATAATATTTATTGGGCGTTGCTTGAAATGTTCAAGGTCAACAGGGTTTTTTCATGTAGTTAGAGTAGAGATTAATCCAAATTTTCCAACACAAAGTAAGCCGGCTTGCCGCATTCTACCTTCTGGGCTTACAAATTATAAAGTATCGCGCAACATGACATGCTGTGGAATCCAGTCATTTAAATAATTATAAACCTTTCAATTCTATGGGCTCCAATATTATTGCTTTCAATCAATATCTTGACAAGATTTGATGGTATACGGTTTCTCGTGAAATCCTGTTTTGTATAATGTAACGTATATCTGGACAACTTTGTTTTGATTTTCCAAAAAAATAAACATGAAAAACAGTACCCTTTTTCAATGTATACTTTTAATTGTAAAAATTCCAACTAAAACAAATGCTGTGTAATTACAGATTTTACATTTATACACAGTAAACCTTTCAAATAAGCAAATCGCCTGAATCTACTGGAAGATATGATCCAGTTGTTGTTTCTGAAAGATCACTCAAAAGGAACAAAATAGCATTTATGCAATGTCCTGTAGTTGGAAACTGTTTCAGTGGTAAAGTATTCTTGTAGTCATCAGCCACTTCTTTCCATAGATCAACTCCCATGTCCGTGAGTATAACCTTTTAGTAAACAAATCCAATATCGATGTAAGTAAATTGTTTTAACTATAGAATGAACTATTGATGCAATTGAAAATCTTACTGTTGGGTTTATGCTGTTCACACGTATATTATGAGGTGCTAATTGCTTAGCCATGCTTTTTGTAAGCATTTCCATTGACGCTTTCGTAGATGCGTATACCATAAGTTCAGGGTGAGCTTTAAACGCTCCCTATTATAAAGCATATAATCATTTTTTAGAACAACTGAAATTCAATGCCCGATAAGACACGGTAATATTGGTTAATGGGAAATTGATCAGGAGTTATAACCTTTACATATTTTGCAAATAACTTACGACAGAGGAGACATTGACGATTGATCCTTTCTTGCCAGCGGCGATCATCTTGTTAGAAACAATTTTTGTCACGTTGATGACAGATTTCACGTTGACATTGTACATTCTATGCAAACATATTCGAAATTATTATTAGTGTTGCATATTTTGTAGAACAAGAAAATAAATATATGTAAGCAAACTATATAAAGTAAAAGCATCTTACAAATCAAAAACTTCCTCTGTACTCTCAGTTAGCTTTTGCTTCAACGCAACTCCTGCATTATTCACTAGGTAATCAACAGGTTCCAGCCCCTCTAAAGCTTTCTCGGTTCCATTCCAACTGGCAAGATCGCAAACAATTATTTTAATTCCAGGACATGCAGTCTCAAGTGCCTTGAGGTTATCGGGGTTCCTTGAGAGCGCATATACAATTGCACCATCTTTCCAAAGAGCTTTTGCAAGATCCCTCCCAATACCTGCAATGTAACCGATTACGAGTCAGTAAATCAGTAAGCGCAATACATAATGCATAAATGAAATTCAGTAAACACCTCTTCCGGCTCCTGTGATAAGAACTTTCTTGTCTTTAAATGAGCACTGCATTTTGCAACGTTAGTACTAATTAGGGGGAAAAATTACAGTAGTAAACTCAGAAGCAAGTGCACAACAATACAAAAATGGTTAACAAAACTTTATAAAAAGAAAAACATTGACAATGTCAGCAGTCATCAATACAAGCCGGCATACAAAAGTCGGGATGGGATGGTAGTACATTGTACTTACCAGTAATCTGGCTTGTTGCTAGTCTGTATTGTGTTGAATGTTGAATTGTCCAGACAAAATGCATCTATCTCGTCACTGCCATTTCATTATGTTACATAACCGCAATGCACTGTCAAATCGTGTTCATGATCAGCGTATGCAGCGCAGCGAACATTTGAAATAGCATAATTGATTCTGAAAATGAATCCAAGAAATGCTTGCATCCTTTCATCAAGGATGGATGGCTGCTTTTGGAGTTTTTTTTTGCTTTGCATTTGAGCTTGGACTTCGACCACTTCTTTCTTTGTTTCATTGTATTGTAGAATGAGAAGTACGTGTGTCGAGATTGAGATGAGCCACAGGCTGCAGATAATGCATTTTATTCACATCACATCAAACTAGACAGTGTGTAGTGTGTAGGCTAGTTTTATTGTAATCACTGTTTTGAACGAAGAGAATGAGGGTGCTGCATATTGTATTGTCAAGTAGTCATCTCATTTCACTATTCCTAAATGAGACTGGCCGGCAAGGCCAGGCCAATCCCCCACATTACAATAAGCTGAATTTAACAAACCAACTTCAACTTTTGCTACCATTATATACTTATTTGTTTTTTACAACTATTGTGTGGTAGCAAGTGCCATTTATGCTCAAAGCAGAAGACGAAATGACATTTTTTATTTCTTCAGAAAGTCTGTTTCGCTGTATTATAATGATACAAGCCTTGTTCTATGTGAAGTAATATGAGCTATAAAGCATTTGCAACATTCGGTGCTTTTCTTCATGAGAAATGTAATAAGATATCCATTTCCTTCATTCGTCTCGGTTTATTCCGAGTTGAAAGTTATATTATTAGTGAGATGTAGTTTAAGAAGACGAAATATATACATATCACAAGAATAACTGCTTTTAGCTTCCCAGAAAATGTAATTTTATTACTGTATTTATAAACACATATTATGTATGAAACAGCTTACTATTAAGTTTTTACTGTACTTGGGTGACATGACATGATGAAACTGAGATGACACTAATCCAAGTTATTTAATAGGCTTGAAAGTGTCTTGGTTTATTGTACATATCGACCGGAAGTAGAGCCATAAAGAAGCCATGTTCAAATAGAAAATAAATTCCAGGCAAGAAAACATTTTTTCATGCCAGACAGATCGAGGTGGCTACTCTAATCCGAAAAGTTTACATGCCTTGCATACACAATTTTTCTCTCTCGGATTTATGTATCATCGCTTTCACCCTTTGCACATCTTTCTTAATATTCGTATTTATGCTAATCAGTTTCGTTTACAGTTTACGTTCACAAATTCACAATACAAAGAAGAATTTTCTGTTTTGAATCTTCTTACTGCCGAAATTTAAGGAAACACCACAATGAGTTTATAATGCGGATGTACATCAAGCTTGTACATTCAGTTAGCATGAAACATGAATTTAAAAAAAAACATGATCAATGTATCACATTGTCCCAATTGACCACGCAAAATCACTTCAATAAAAATGACGAAATTAAATTTCGATAAGAAGACGAATAGTGAACACAATAGGACCCTTCAAACAATAGATTTCCATCACTGAAACACAAATAATCGATTATTTTCATCATCCATTCCTGGCGG
>JAQIWN010003070.1:0-13979 GCA_034699025.1 Entomobrya cf. arborea Gr-Col-00668
ATTTGCCAAATCATCCAACAAATCATCTTCTATTTCAGCACATTCCAACTTAATAGTTTCAAACGATATAACTCCTTTAAGGGTTCCGGACTGCAAGGACCGACTTACATCTTACATATTACGAGAAGAATGTAAACATTTTAATAGCCAACTATCGAAAGCGAAGAAATGATACAATGAATGTGAACATTTATTTGCAAATATGTATGGTTATATACGTTAATTTGAGTAAATGTGTACGTGTAACGTGTACTCAAGTTAATCTATAAATTTGTTCGTTTTGATTCCCATCTCGGGTTACAGGTGACCTTGGAGTGTGAAAATGATAATATTGACATCAGATGTTGATACTGTGTTAGAGAATCGACGATAAAAAAATTGCCATTTTAAATGCATGTGACCTTTTGACCCCCTTATCCCGGGTCACAGATGACCTGGGGGTATGAAATTCAATCTCATAGGAGACATTAACCCTAGGTAATTGTATACCAAGTTTGGTGTCAATCTGTCAAGTGGTTTTTGAGATATCGTGGTCACTCAAAGACAGACAGGATTGCAATTGCATTAACTATCAAGCTGCGCTTTCGATAGTTATTAATAGTAACTAGTGATTAAGTACTATTAAAAAAGAAGGCCATCAATTGGTCGTTACTTCGTTACACTTACAGCGATTTAGCCCTAAATCAGCAGACTTCTTACTTGTCCCCCCTAGTATCAGTACAAAATTTCATGTCAATAAGTCACAGAGGAACAGATAAACAAAGTAACAGACAGACATGAAATGCATTCGCAATAAGAAGTACAAGCACTTTTTTATTATTTTAGTAATGCTGACATAAGCAAAAAAAATATTACTGATGGAGGGGGTGTCAAGAGGACATTTTTGCAAGTCGCTAAGCCCACGTAATTTTATTTTAGTTTTCATACCGATGCCGTGATGCTTGACACAGAGGAATACCAATATTTTTTATTTCAAGTCAAAATTCCATTTCGTTCGAGAGTTATGCCTCTCGATACCTGTTTCCCTGGTCTAGAAACCATAAAGGAACCTTTGAAGGTGCTACTTTTTAAGTACCCATCAAGTAAAAATCTACGTGTAATTAGATGTTTATACACGTGCGTAACTGTTTAATTTCATATTTGTACATTTGTAGCACGTTTAAAATACATACATGTTCAAGTTTTTATTTATGTATATTTATACATATACATGTGTGCCTATAAACTATGAACATTGCTGTTATGATGTGTCAGATTCCATGATGAAAAAATTTGCCATTTAAAATACAATTTAAAGTTGACGATATCTCGGACGACCGTAAACTTTAGAGTCTGTAATTCAATCCCATAAGAGGAATTAACCTAAGGTAATTGTGTATCAAGTTTGGTTTCTGTAGGTTGTACTTAGCTACGCTTTCGGTAGTTAATAACAAATATTATATTTTAAGGGACACCATTATTTTGCCAAAAATTTAAAAGAAGACTATGTTTTAGTTTGAATAGGACGTACCGGTAATCTTTATGTCTTGAGAATACTAACAGTTTTTATTTCAAGTAAAAACTCCAAACCGTTCCTGAGTTATAGTTCATTTCATTTGAAGGGACACCCTTATTTTATCAAATATTTATTAGAAGAATGCATGTTGTTGTTGAAATGATACCAGACCGGCGATTCTCATGTCATGAGAATACTAATAGTTTTTGTTTCAAGTGAAAACTCCAAACCGTGCCGGAGCTACGCTTCTCGATAGGTATTTTTGGTGCGCGTGAATCCATAGATGAACCTTTGAAGGTGCTACTTTTTAAGTACCAATCAAGTATCTTTCGTATGGTTGCCACGGGGCGGGTTCATCAAAAAGTCTTTTAGGTACATATTTCGCCAAAAAAACGTTTCTAATGTACGATGCATTTCGAACTTAATCAATTAATTAGTTTATCAATACAACCGGTTACTCGTTTTGATCAATAAAATTAATAATATTTATCTACACATAAATGTCAATAATTGCTTTAACTACTGGCTGCCAAAAATGTTTGATCTTTTGCTATATGTATTCAAGTTTAAGCATATTATTTATTCGAATATTAGTTTCAGAAAGTATGTAAGTAGAGATGCTTATATGCATGTAAATAATGTTCTGATGGGGATCCAGCAAGTTTTCTAGCAATAAGAATCGTTGTTCCTTTTATTAAAAAGGAAAAGAATAATTCCAATGAAAATCTCAAACCACACTTTGTAAAACCAATTCTGTACATTCAATTATGTATCAGATGGAAAGATCCTCCACATGGCACGTTTTTATCAAGAAATAAGACGCACCAGTAATTTTAGCTGACAGCATCATTTTATAATTGTATTTTCACAATCTGTAGGTGATTTTCATCGAACGAGCAAAGCTAATCTACAGTATCACGAAAAACCGTTAAACTAATAATAAAATGTGAATTGCAAGGATTGTCATATACTATCTAGTAAACGACTCATTAAAATTTGACCACTTATACTTGATGATTTTCCCCTCCGTTGGCAATAAACGAATAAAATTATTGTATGCTTTTACTCAAGACAATTTATAATGTGATACAAATACCACTACTGTACTGCAAATATAGTGTATCTGTTTAAAAATTTTAATGAAATAAGCTTAAGGTTTTATAGTCAATTTACTGAGTCACGTTTTATTGTTATTTTCTCAGATGGAAGATTAAAACTTTCTACACAAAAGGACGACTATAAAGCCGTTTCAATTGCTAAAAAACAAGAAAAATTTCTAAATACAATTCTAAGCAATTCAGATATCTTTTAAATTTGTGAATTATTAAGCCCTTCGTAAGGAAACTAGAAATGTAATCTGAATAATGTGAGCCACTAAAAATGTCTGGGCATCGTTATGCACAGTATTAAATGTAAAAAGTCAAGGTCTGTTTGTTTTTAAGTAAACATCAAAGCTCAGATACTTTATTGTTATCAATATAGATAGATACCGCGATTTAAAATAATTGTTCATATTTTAATTAGACTTTGTTTGTGAAATGAAATGTACTTATGATAATACATTAATTCATTATATTTTTTGAAACAAATTTTGAGTTTTTAATAATATTCATAACAATTGGTCGTTTATACAGTTTGTTATGTTATCATTTTAAAATCAAGTTCAACTAATTTTGTATTTGGGACTAATTTTGGTTGTGGTTATATCGGTTGCCAAATAAAAAATCTATATTGCCAGCCTTTAGCCGTCCAATCGGTCGTCCTGTTCATCGTACTTTCGTTGCTTGCACTTGGAATCACAATTGGGGTCCTTTTTAGGTGCTCTTTTCAGCGGTGCCGGACTTCCGAATGGCAGCGTACACTGCAAACAAGGAAATGAAAGCATCAAATTTAAGAATTTTTACAAAATCAAAAACGGTTAGAAGATTACAAAATTTTTCGTACAAGAACAAAAACAAGTATAATATATAGGAACTTCATGGTCTTTATCGCTTAGATGGATGACTAAAATATTAAACCTGGTTTAAATTGCAGCTTTTAAAGTGAAACGATCTTGAATGCTTCTAGGTCAATGTTAAGAGAAGAGCCCCAATAATTCCTATGTACTGCAAAGAAATATAATCATTAATATTTAGTGTTCAATTGTTCTTGCTAGTGCTAATTTTTATTTGAGCCCGTTACGAAATATAATATGTCATAATCCTTACACTGAATGTAATCTTAAAGGTAATTACGAAAATTCCTGCTACTCCAATACCCACAGACTTCCTGAAAATGCTATCGCGAATAAAATCTAAAACAATGGCCGTACCAGGTCGGCCTTGAGGTGCTGTATTATTTTGAGATGTCCTTGCATCAGCAATCAAATTTATCTATACATATGTCAAAGATTTTTACATGAGCTATACATTGCATGCTGATTTCGGTACTCAAAAAACTTGACCCAATTTAAATCTTTATATTACAATTTTCCACATACTTTTACTGAGGCCAGGGAAGCAAGCAGCAATGCAATTATTACTGGTCCGTGATTCAACAGTCCGGACACTAAGACGAAATCCCTACAAGAAAAGACTTGACGAATCATTTTAGGTGTTACAGTTGCGTTATAAGTCAAATATCCCACGAGGACCTCCCCTAAAAATCTAGAAAGCTCTTCAGCTAATTTGCTGATGTTGACAAGGTCAGATTGTGTCACATGACAATGATCACTTCCGACTTCGAAGTCATAGGTTTTCTCAATAGCAATGACGACGTGAAGAAGTGTGAAGCACACAACTAGAACTCCTAAAAAAATAACTGTTTCCTGAAGGACATCATGAGTGAATAATGCAGACCCAGTAATTCCAAAAAATATTTTTCCAACAGAAACTTGTTGAGATTCCGTGCATGTGTGATTAAACGTTAACTGCGTTTTTCCCAAACATTCCAACTTTTGTAATATGACGTAAAATCCAAAGCTTGATTGGTACTTGGTCCAGTATAACAATTTAAAGATAGTGTTAACGGTTGAATACATCAAAAATCCAAGGAAAGATAGTACAGCAGTCTGCAATCATGAAATTTGTGTAAGTGTTAACCGAATTATACAGTTCTGATTAAAAACATCATAGTAATGCTTTTTAACTGTTAGCACATTTTTGCTATGTTAATATATGCATGAATACTCGAATAAGACGGACAAATGTTAACAAAACGTTTTAAGAATAAATACTTCGAATGATTGAAAGAGTTACGAAAAATAATGCAAAATTTTACTCATTAAGGCTGTCAGTCTAATGTCAGGCTGATAATTTATGGAAACCATAATGAAAAAATAAAGTTCTTGTAAAGAAACCTTTAGTCTAATATTTCATGTGGGTAAAATCCCACACCAATTTTTTGCATTATTTCAATCCCATACACTTTTTTAACGTCTAAAATGTAAAATGCTGATAATCAAAATTGTAACTAGCATAACCTCTGTCAGCGTAAAGAACTTTAAATTCATTCTCAAATATACATACATACATCAATCAAAGAAAATCATTCAAAGAAGCTGAGCTATTTAAACCTTATTCGTATCAAAAATCCAACCATCTTACCTGAGTCGACATTTGAATGCTTGGATACTGCAAAACTAGCTCATTTGCTTTCAATAAAAACTGCATTTTTGTGGTTGCAATAGGAATCGACGATATTCGAAACACAACAAATGCGATATATACTCCCAACTTCAATAGGGTGTTTCCTTCAAAATCCTCCGCAAAGACAGATGATATTTTGGGAACAATATTGATAATTTCTATCGCAGCTAATAACATTGAGAAGAACCAGATAACCTGGAATTCAGTAGAACACAAAATACAGCCTTTAAGTTTTAAATTTTAAAAGTAAAATTTAAAGCACCAAATTTGGGTTGGGATTTACTTTGCCTATTTTAGTTTCCCTAGTTGTTGTTTTCTCTCCATCATTTGAAATCCAATAAGGTATTGTTCCAACAATCATTGCAAAAACTGACCATAATTCCAGAATCGTCCAGTCTTTATTTCCAGATTCGTTGAGTATATTTATTTCGGCCTCATTTTCAACATCTAGAGCAATTTCTTCACCGTCATTTGCTGATTCTACTAAACCAGGTATTTCAGGGGTAGCAGCAGTCGAAGGATCATTGCGCGAACTAATATCAACACCTAACGCGATACCACCGTCCCATTCATTATCTCCCTCTAAATTATTGTCACCCTCCAAATTATTATCACGCTTCAAACTATTATCACCCTCCAAATTATTATCATCCCCTATGTTATCCCCCTCCAAATTAATATCACCCTCCAAATTAGTATCACCCTCCAAATTAATATCACCCTCCAAATTATTGTCACGCTCCAAGCTATTATCACCCTCCAAATTATTATCATCCCCTATGTTATCCCCCTCCAAATTAATATCACCCTCCAAATTATTATCACCCTCCATATTATTATCCTCCTCCAAATTAGTATCACGCTCCATATTATTATCTCCCTCCAAATTATTGTCACCCTCAAAATTATTATCATCCCCTATGTTATCCCCCTCCAAATTAATATGACCCTCCATATTTTTATCCTCCTCCAAATTAGTATCACGCTCCATATTATTATCTTCCTCCAAATTATTGTCACCCTCGAAATTATTATCATCCTCCAAATTATTATCATCCCCCATGTTATTATCCCCCTCCAAATTATTATCACGCTCCAAGCTATTATCACCTTCCAAATCATTATCAACCTCCGAATCATTATCAACCTCCAAATCATTATCAACCTCCAAATTATTGTCGTCTTCAAACTTATTATCACCCTCCATATTATTATCCTCCTCCAAAGTGTTATCCCCTAATATATTATCCTCCGAATTGTCATCGTCCTCCAAATTATTATCCTCCTCAAAATTGTTATCTTCTTCCACATTATTATTATCACTCTCCAAATTATTATCCTCTCCCAAGTAATTATTCTCCTCCAAATTAGTGTCACCCTCCAAATTATTCTCCTCCAAATTATTGTCACCCTCCAAATTATTATCATCCCCTATGTTTTCCCCCTCCAAATTAATATGACCCTCCATATTTTTATCCTCCTCCAAATTAGTATCACGCTCCATATTATTGTCTTCCTCCAAATTATTGTCACCCTCGAAATTATTATCACCCTCCAAATTATTATCACTCTCCAAGCTATTATCACCCTCCAAATTATTGTCACGCTCCAAGCTATTATCACCTTCCAAATCCATATCACGCTCCAAGCTATTATCATACTCCAAATTATTGCCACGCTCCAAGCTATTATCACCTTCCAAATCCATATCAACCTCCGAATCATTATCAACCTCCAAATCATTATCAACCTCCAAATCATTATCAACCTCCAAATCATTATCAACCTCCAAATCATTATCAACCTCCAAATCATTATCAACCTTCAAATCATTATCAACCTCCAAATCATTATCAACCTCCAAATCATTTTCAACCTCCAAATTATTGTCATCTTCAAACTTATTATCACCCTCAATATTATTATCCTCCTCCAAAGTGTTATCCCCTAATATATTATCCTCCGCATTGTCATTGTCCTCCAAATTATTATCCTCCTCAAAATTGTTATCTTCTTCCACATTATTATTATCACTCTCCAAATTATTATCATCTCCCAAGTAATTATCCTCCTCCAAATTATTATCAGCCTCGAAATTAGGATCCTTTTCATAGTTAGTTTTCTCCTTTTGATTACCAATATCCGAATTTGGCAGATTTTCTTTCTCTGAGAAACCCCAACTGTATGAATCACTTGAAGTCTCTGGGCCGCTCCACACATCTAAATCACTCGTAGCTTCTGAGTTCACATCAGCGTTTGTATCATATAAATTTGCTTCTCTAGCAGACAATTTTCCCCACGCAATATCATTGTTTGTGTCGTTTGCCATGTTAGTTAACGTATTGTCTCTTGGAGTGGATGGTGGTCTGCTTGTGGTTGCAGAAGCCCCAGATCCAGAATCATTGTCTACTGGAACAGTTGAAGTACTTGTGGTTTCTCTATTCTCATCATTTCTAACTAAAGATATAAAACGCGAAATGTCGCCTAATGACTCATCAGCGATATTTCTTAGTGACATTTTGGACTTTTTGGTTAGTTTACCAATAATACCTAACTACTTATGGTTAAATATAGTTATGAACTTACATAATAATAGTAAACGTTGGTTGCAGATTTGCGTAGTTAATCAATGATGTTTCCAATCATTTACCAACACTTTTTATATCATTGAGACTTGTAATTTACCATACTTCGGAGTTATCATTGTTTCATGAGTCACCTCGACCGAAGGCTGTGTCTATTTCCTGTAAATAATAAATTAACTATTTGTCAAAAATAATGATGAATAATTAGAAATTTTAATCGGTTTAAAAAAATAAACAGTGCGGTGGCGGCTACTTTTACTTTCAATTTTGTGTGAAAACGAATATATCAAACATTTTTAAGAATTTATAAAACTTAAATATGCTTGTTAGTTATTTGCAAAGTAGTGTATTTATGTGTTTTTTATCTCCATTTTCTAATATTATCCTTCATTATTACTAGAATTTCTTCAGTATTAGAGGCGAAAATAAAGTATCATTATAATACCTACGAAAATACATGTCATGCTGCTTACTTACGCTAATGGCGGTTTTTGTCGTAATGTTTTGAAAGAATATTCCTTCTTAAATATGAACTATAATATAATTACCCGTGCCCCTATATTTGCCTAATATTTCTAGTTAGGTATTGCTTAAATGTGTCTACAAATCGATTGGAAAGAACAAACTCAAACAAATGATATGAGAAGAGGGGTAAAACTTCTATGTTATTCTAGTGTTAGCTACTTTCTTCAATGAAAACTTATGCAAATATGCAATATAAAGTGTTGTTTTAGAAACAGTTAAAAAATAAAAACAGTAATTGAAAACAAATGATGTTGATGTCACATGAACATTGAAAATCGAACATGATCCAGTTTTAGTATCCAAGCAAATAAAGTAACTTCGAAATGAATATCATTTTTTGGAAGGAAAGTTGGCCATCCCATATCTTCAAAGTTCTGTTGTTTGTGACATAATTGAAAAGTTACCTGTGGATTTCGTGTGTGCTCACGTATGGCTCCAAATGCACAAGTATCAAAGAAAATATTTTTGTTCGTTTACACGTTACTTGGAATCCAAGGAATATGTGAGCGTATAACGTTGTATATAAAATGTTATGTGTGATCTTAAGGTTATAAATGCATCGTTTGCTGTTAATTCATTAAAGCAATGGTGGCTTTGAAGCTCTAATATGAACAATATGAGTTAAATACGTACCACGTTACTTTTTGTTTGCACAATTTTTATGCCTTCTTCAAAACTGTGTGTCACGTAGTCTGACAAATTCTTAGGCTATCTTTCCTTTAATCTCTTACGTAATGTTGTGTATGGAAAAAAAATCATTTTGATAAATAACTTATGTATATTAGATAAAAAGGCGTCGTGGACTTGTGTTTTATTCGTCATACACATAAACGTGATGAAAAATTAGTGAGCATTGATATTGTAATTATTCTACGTTTGGTTAATAAATAAATAATAAGGAATGAAATTTTTTAGTCAACTCAAAATTATGTGTTTAGACATCTGTGATTTTTTTAGTATTGGACAAATCAATTTTGGAATTCGAGTAGAATTTAGTTAATTAACTATAAGGTTAAAAACTTCGAAAATGAGATTTTATTTCGTTACCCGCATTAGCCAACTGACTTTTAATTTTCAACAAATAAAAAGAATCAATGTTCAGTATAGCTGTTAAAAATTTATTTGCACTTAGCGCAGACTAATTTGTAGTTAGTACTAATTTAAACTTCTTTGCAGATAACTGAATTTTTACGACAATTTTTTAAAAATCCTAAACAATTTTTCTTCCAATAGCCGTTTTTTTATTAATTAACTTCAAATTATTGTGATGCTTACCTTCAATGCATATGATGCCACGTAGCCAACAGTCACAAGTGTAAATTGTTAACTTTCCTTAAAAATTTAACATAGGAAATGTATTTTTGTGTGACGTTATTTAATAACGTAATTCAAACAAATGACCTAAGTCCTTAAAAATCACAAATTACCGTACTTTTTAGCTTTGCTAATTAATCAGTTTTCGTGGTTTTTGAATTAATTTCTTCAATATATTCTAGACACAATCGACATTAACTACGTTGTGATTTAACTAATATTACAAAGCACCTATTCACAACTTAACCCCCAAAGAGTATTTCTGAGTGTAGTTATAAGTCAATGCTACCATTAATTCGTTTCTAAAGTTCTAACGATACCCCTTATAATTTATGAATAAGCCAGAACTTTCCCTGATTTGCTTAAAAAACTACTTACTTTCTAGCACTTTAAAAAATCCAAGCACTTATTCAAAAAGTTTTATAAAACCTACTTGATATTCAGGAAAATTTGATTTAAGATAACACTTATTTGTCAATTAGAAGAATCAACGATTAAATTAAAAGTCACTAGATTTAATAGAACTGCTGAGAAAAGTGATAGATAAAAACGCCAAATGCTATTTTCAAAAGAGCATTATTGCATGATGGAAGGCTAGAAAGAAAATGGTATAAAAGCAAATGTACGTATAGTCAAAAGATATAGTTTGAATTTTGAGCTCCGTGTCATATCAGCATTTTATTGTAAGTATAAAGACCGCACAGAACCCTATCTATAGAAAGGGGGTTGTTTTCCCAAGGGAGACTTACTTACATATGGAATAGTATAACTACAATTACTTATTTTTCTGGAAGACATTTATTTTTCTCAAAGCATAAGTATCCAATTGTTATTTGTGTACATCAGAAATCCATAATGAAGGAGGATATAAAAAGACCCAAACGCTACGTCTGAGCTGTATGTTGTTGGCTGGGGAGGAATATACATTTTTTACACTTACATAAAAGTTTTTGTCACTCATTCATACAATAGTATGACGCAATAAATTTTAAACATGTACAAGATAAGAAGCATTCCATATTAGTCATTCAAGTCAATAATTGAAACATTGAATGTTAAAGTAGATCAAAGCAGGATCATGTTTTTTATTAACTTACCTAGACACCGGCACTCCAGGATACCAACGCTTAAATTTAAATAGAGCATGCATGTTATCTGGCATAAGGAAGATAGCCCTTTAGTTTTCGATAAAATGCAAATCAACTACTCAAAAATTCCTTTTTTCTGGCAATATTATGATGTCGTGTCGTGTTTTGCCGTTGGAATGAAAATGTATGAAAACTATGCACCCTGTGACAATGCTGTTTGCTCCACAATATTACTTACTTGTATCAAAAAAAGTTACTATTCTTATACGATGTATGAATCTACAAATATATTAATAACTACAAGAGGAATGATGATGCTCGTTTTGTTAAAAGATAGTGGCAACGGCCCTGCTATGGATACTCCAAACTTTCCGTTAGTTTATACTTTGTTTTAATGTTTCAAGCTCTAAACTATGTATGTACCTATGGATCAGTGTGTGTATTATGTAATATGTTTCTATCTAAAATTCAAATTAAAAATTTACTTTAAACTTCGTAACTTTATATGCAACAATTTCATAATTTTATGAATACACAAAATAGTGTGCCGGATAAGTATACTTTCACCTTCATTTACTTTGTTGCTTCTGAATGACTTTGAGAGCCCTCTTGTTATTTTTTCCATATTTAGTTGTGTTGTGGATGTTTTCTTCGAAGCTGTAACTATTTCTCGGTAGATCACTCCTAAAAATCACATGTGAGTTTCGCTCAATTCTTAGTCCTTTGTTTATATTGTGTTGCACTTATTTTATTTTGAAATAACCAAATCTTATGCAAATTTTATAAATTAATTAGCCTTGTTTAAGATATTTAACGTTTAAACTGGAATATTTAATATCTTGATATTATTTTATTCTCGTATCTTGTAACTTCTATATAAGTTTAAGGTTTCGTCCAGTTACTAGAATTCTAAATTCCTATTTGCCTGTATTCTTAAAATATCATACAAATACATCCATTTTACTTCAATCATAATTGTACTAATTCAGCGTAAAAATATCTTTGTTCATTGTTTTGATAGTTTATATTTGAGTTTTAAAACATAATTACATTTATCTATTCAATGGGGTAAATGAAAATCGAATGTTTCAGTTTTCAGTTCAGTTTAGATTGCTCGGAGAGTCTCATACATAAACATCATAAAGTTTACACAAACATTACACTCAATAACAACTAGCCTAAAAACCGCAATTCAAACCTTAAGAATTTTACATACTCCATCAATGATATACGTGCAATTTTTGAGGCTTCTTTCCATCTCTCAACGTCACCAATAGTTCTTCCAGAATGGTGGTAGTTGATAGGGATGAACTAGGATTACTTTCATCTTCGCATCGTTCACGGTCACGTTATCGGTTTCATTTGAAACGTTACAGGAATCCGAAATTCTAATCGTTCCTCTGCAGCCAACTCTGGCTGCATCACCAAAAACTCAATCATTTTGGTTGACATGGGTAGAAAAGCGACCCACAAATGTCCATGTTGATAATCATTACAAGCATTCCAAGTGTCTATAGATGTTCAAGTCTGAAATCATCACAGAACAGAAATGAATAAAAGCATTTAAAAATATAAATTAAGACAACAGTATGTCAAGAAATAAATGATATGCAGTGATTTTTTGGCCATGAAATATAAAAAACTTGTTATATAAATACAAGACTGCTGGAGCATAGTAACGTTCTGCAATATTTCAAAAGAACAAAAATAGTAAAGGACGGAGAACCCTTTGTGCATGTTGTTGTGGCAGCATTGTGTGAATTAAGTATTTCCGGCCTATATCGATCCCTTGCTTTCTCTTTTTCTTCAGGTTTCTTTTTCCTCCAAAAAATTTCAGCGGCTTTGCTCTTCTGGGAAAGGTTACTAGTCGTGTTTGGAGTCTCTTGTTGAAAACATCCACTGCAGTCACGTTCCACTTCTTTTTTGCATTGCTTGCATGCATGAAACACATGTAGGTATGGAATTCTGAAATAATAAACACATAACAGCTAATTTGAGTCAGTTTTTTTGTGTGGATAAGTGTACCTTAAAATTACTATTTTAAATTCAAAATCTTCACCGAGTTTTAAATAGTTACGAAAAAAGAACCATAGCGACTTATACAGTCTATTGTGCTAAAAGTGATACCAATGTTAGTAATAAAGAAGCTTATGTCAATCAACAACGTAGAAATCACAACATGGCAATTCTAAATCTTTCAATCAAACCTTTTGAGTACACTATTAATCCAAATTTGATTTCAGTTTTGAAACTAAATAGCTTTATAAAAGCATTTCAGTTCATTTTTCTGCTTATTCTGATGAATAATGGAGGGAAGAATATATTTAGATATGAGTAATTTCTTCATCATTTTTTGAAACTATGAAATTAATACGTGGCCATTTTTATATTGCAGTTATTGGACAAGTTTCAAATGGAAGTACTTTCAAAACACAATCCAGCCAAATAAAAAGTACCAACGAGTCCCCCTCAATGCCAAATCATATGTTACACAAACTCGTCAAAAACGTGATATCATCAGAAACCTATTCATTAAACAGTTTAAGTGCTAGTGGCTCAAGTACCATTAAAATCACAACATGTGACGATGATACCATCACTACAAATATCATATCAAGTACAAGTTCAAAGGAAAATTTGAGTGCTTTTGAAGAAATGCAAGCCGACTCTCCCGGGACATCTTCTGAAGTTCCATCAAATTCATCATTACCCGCATTACTAAATCTCCCAACAATTATTAATTTTACACAATACACAAGCAGCAAAAATATTTTATGGAGAAGTAGCCCCTATATTGATTCAGCAGGCTCACCCAACGTGACTGCTTTGCTTGGTAAAACAGCGTATCTCACATGTCGCGTGAAGAACCTCGGAGATAAAACTGTAAGTTAAAAAGATACCATGCTTTCGTATCAACTTTCACTCTCAACTTTCTATGCAAAATCGAAAAAGTGCAATGCCCTAAATTTTCCGTTAAACTTTTTAACTAAAGCGTAGTAGTCAGCTACTCAATTTCTCTTTGTCCTTTCGTTTCGTGCTCTGTTGTTAGTGTCAAGTCACATGATAGAGAGAGAAATAAGTGTATAAGTATATTTTAGAAAATACACTTCATTCCATTACATAATAGACAGTAATAAAGAGATAAAAAGTTGGATGACCTTGTTTTTCTTAAGAAGATCACTCAATCACATGAAAGCTTAGTATCCATTGGGAAATTAATGAATTATTTAAAACCTTGAAAAAAAATTCCAGCGGTGCAGTGGCCTTATTTTTTTCTAAAGGTGCCAAGGGTATACTAAAGAAATTCGCGGTTTTTTTAGAAGATGAATTAAATGGTTTGTCCATT
>JAQIWN010003071.1:0-13975 GCA_034699025.1 Entomobrya cf. arborea Gr-Col-00668
GGAGAGAAATTCAGAGCGCGTTGCTCAATATTTAACTTGAAGGAAGTTGAAGCAATACTTCAAGTGTTGTAACAAGAACCGGATGGTCTTTCTTAACACCCTCTTCCCACCTAATGATTCAGCAGTTGTTACTTACCCTTCACTAGAAAATATATATATTAAGCGATGTGATATAAAATGCATCAAATGTTGACGCAATGTAATTCTTCAATTCTTTATTATGAACTCGGAAGAGCTGGAATTCTCAGTTCTTTCTCCAAAGCAGTATAGTACCAACTTTTTTTATATCAAACTACCAGGCAATATAATATTTATGGTTTTTGATGTTAAACTCAATAATTTTAAAGTTCCTACAAATGCACCACCACCATGTGTGGTCATGTTGGCTCATTGAAAAAGTCAGCATATTTCCTTTACACCGTCATCAACAGATAGAGGCATTATTGCAAAGTATATCCTGGTCACTTACGCAAGATTAAAAACTCCAGATTTTTCCTCGCAAAGTATATATACCATATGCCTATTAATAAAGCTTTTATATAAATCCTATAGTCTTCCCATTCACATTTTTACGTTCTTTTACTGCTATCCGAAATCCGGTGTCTAATATATATTTTTCCTAGCTTTCCGTTCCTGCCCATTTGGTCTACTACCATTTCCTTCGCATGTGGCAACCCACCGAGTCTTCATGAGGTTAAGTTCAACTTACCCACCACATTGACCTGAATTTCCCTTTTCGCAACTCTTCCCTGCATGTCTGTATATTTGCAGTAATAGGTCCCTCCATCGGTCTTGTCCACTAGAGGAATTATCAGAGTCCCGTTTGCTGCCACTCTTTGTCGCTGATTCACTGGAAGCTTTTGACCATCTGCAACCAGCCAACAAACACGCAAGCAAAATGTTAGCAAAGTGTTGCTAGACGTCATTGCACGAGCTCAGCACACACTAAAAATCATCATTGTCATCATCACATGTACCCATACTTTGTTTGCTGTAAATGTGTACACTGTATGTACAGTAAATCCCATCGTAAACTTTTCGTATTGCCTTAATATTCACAAAAAAAAGAAACAAAGGCTCTTATAACGTTCAGAGCATATAATATAGAATGACGGTTTATGTTGTTGGCATAAGGTTTAGATTGGAGTTGAGACAAATGTGTCTAGCAAAAAGCAAACGAGAAAATTCCATTACATTCCTACAAGCAATTGCACCAACTAATACGCGTAGGTTGCCCATCAACCAGCGATTCAACTACTTGAACATTTTTTTTTTGAAATGATGTGATGCTGCTGGCTACTACTACTATACAATTTATATGTATGTTTTGTCGTAATTCTTGTTGGTCCATTGTTATTTCCAGTTATCGTACAGTATCAGTATTACAGTGCCAAAACGTATTATTGTGTAACACAACATCAACAACAAAAACTCATTTTACGTTTACCGGGAAAATAATATTCTGTTCCATTTTGTCCATGTTTTCATGTCCATTACATGGGCCAACATAAAGTCAAGTGGAATTATACTTCTTTTACAAAAAAGCACAGATTTTTCTACATCCTAGGGCTCATCCGTTTTCCATTTCATCCAAACTCAGACACCACAGGGGCATCACCGTTGCACTTCCCCATATCATCTTATAAATAATAAAACATGTTCTAACAAATGGACAAATATCATGTCATTATAGTCACAAGAATTGCAAATATCTTCTGAAAACTTTGTGATTATGATGGAATGTGGCTCATAAAATGACATTAAAAATAAGCTACCTACTCGAAAATGTGCAGCAATGTCAGTCTTATTTGTACGATATGGCTTTTAGTAGCCAACAAATCTAGACATTTAGCATTAAATAATAAAATAACTGCGCCATACAACAAGAAACATCACAATAATTCTCATTTCTTTAAGGGTGCTTATATTACCAATTTTGTTGTAGAGTAGCACTTTGTAGCTAAAAAAGAAGAAAAGAAAAAAAAGAGAGTGAAAGAAAATTACCTTTTTCCCAGACGATTGCAGAGAAAGAAATAGGCCAACCGGCAATAGGGCATTTCAGTGAGAAATACTCTGAGCTGATTGCAACCACAGGTGGGACCATACGAATCCAGGGGGCCCCTAAGCAATATCAAATATGTTCATATTACAATAAATTGCAGAGTAAAACAAGCAAAAAATTCACATAATGCTTTCTTTCTATGCTACATACTAAACAGTATACAGTACACATATGATAATATTCATTTCCACATCTTATCATGATTTTTCCCTTTTTAACAATACAGTGAAAGTGAATAACAATATAAATGGGATGCACGATATTCTTGTCGTTTTCATTACACATGCCTTTTTTCTACAAAAAAAACAGGATTCTCGTATTCTTTCTACCTTTTTTCTGTGTCTGTGGGCCTAATCCACTTTTTTTCTGTTTTCATTCTCTTCTCGAGAAGAAAAGATGCTTTTTGCTTTGTTGATAATAAAGACACACTTCTGTACCCTGAATTCATATAGGAGTTCTCCGTACAACGTTATCCATGCCTCTTGAGGAAATTACACATGTAATAGAAATCGTAACATTTCCAGAAGCAGAACGCCACAGCGTCACAGGAGGAGAGAGAGGAGGAAGGAAGTCAAAGTAAAAGGAGACCAGAGGTAAAACATCATTACACGTTTATCAAGACGACGCGCGTTGTCGTGTTCTCCCATCTCTGAATACATACATAACACTTTCAAAGATAGTTGCATGAAAAAAGGGAAAAGGTACAGTAGTAGGTTTCAAGGGAAAGGGGATACGTTTCGGAGACTATATTAGTATATTTTTGGTGGTAGGTGGATGGCAACAATAAGAAATGAGAGTCATGAAGTAAACTATTAGAAGAAAGACAGGTTGGAAAGTCCCTTCCATTAGGTTTAATAGAGTCTTATCTTCGATATCTCGAAAGACTTGTGTAAAGGGAAAGAAAGTGGAGAACGTAACAGGAAGTAAAGGTAGTAGGCTGCATGTATGCATCGCATTATTTTCCCTATATTCCGCTTTTGTATACATGCTTAAATATTTAGTTATGTATTAGATACCTAAAGACCTTTTTATATTTATTTCCATCTGCGTTGTCTTGTTTTGTGCCTGAAAAAAAGAAAGCAAGAAAGAAGATGTGTGTGTGGTTGTATGTTTTGTGTAATTGAAATGACAATGACCAAGACATATTATGGTTTCTCTTGTGACTTGTAAAAGACATGTTTGCCACAGAGCTAAACATTTGACTATATACTATACTTTTATTACTTTCTTTATCCAAAGAAACGTATTGTTTAGCTGGATTGGAAATTGAATACACCTAAATAAATAAACACATTTATATGTATGTTGCCTGCATTACTTTTGTTTTGTTTGTGTAATGTATTATAAGACTATTGGTTAAGCTCAAGTTGTTCTTGTACGATTTCAATGAAAAAGTGATTGACTATTTGACTATATACTGAATGCGGAAACAAAACTATGCTTTTCTGAATGTAATCAGATGCTACAAGGTACAATGTCACTGAGGATTTATTCTGGAGGTAAATACACATTAATGATGTTTGAGCTGCTTTCCCTTTTTCTCGAGTAAACTGACTGTCCATCATCATCATTTCACTAGAATATGTATTTGTTCTGCTTCCCCACTAGTAATTATGATAAGTCTTTTCTAAAAATAGCATTAATAAGTCTTTTCTTGTATTTCTTCTACTTACCGTAGATATTGAGTCGGGCTGAATGTGACGTTGATCCGTTACGGTTTGATGCAAAACATGTATAGCTCCCACTGTCTTCCACTCGTGTCTCACTTTTTAAATAATACAGAATCACGACAAATTTTAAAAACATATTTACCATGATGCGTGGTTAATATCTTATAAAATGTTTTAAAAATATTTCGTGGTTCTATGCAATTTTTATACATACCTGATATTGAAATATGTAATAAGATGACCGTGGGAAGTTATGTGGTCTCCAATCAATATTCTGTGATGATAACATTCCAAAATGGTTTTATGAAATAATTTATGAATTTTATCACGTTCTAGTTTTAATCTTGCAAAATTAATGAGCGAAATGGAGTGTAAAACTCATAAAATACACCCATATACTTGATACTGCAATATACTAATATATAATAGTATTCCAATTTATGTTATTTATTCATGATTGTTCAGGAAGTAGGAAAGCCATTTGTTGATTACGTGCAGTGGAACGTGTAGGAATGTGGGTAGGATAAGATCCATATTTTTAGTTTGGCAGAAATTCGCACATGCAACCACAAGCAATGAGTATTTTTTATATTTTTCCATGTGCTCTCACCTAGTATCGTGAGATGGTGAAACGACCCAATTGTCAAGTAGCCATGAAACCTTTGGAGCTGGCCAACCCTGGAAAGCACATCGGAGGGAGACGGATGGTCCAGGAGCCAAAGTTTGCTCAATGAATCCATAAATCAGTCTTGGAGACGCATCTATACAGTCAAGTTGAGTGAGTAACTTAACCTCAGTTTTAGATTAATGCAAAAAGTCTTTTTCCTTCAATGTATTTCCACGTTACGTAGCACTTATATATTAACTTCCACACGAGAGTACATTATGTATGTGATGATGTAACGTGAAACTGCTTTTTGCGTCCAGTTCAACCGAACCGAAATGAATCTTTCATGTTAAAAAGGACCATCACCGGAACTTTTGAGCTTTGCTGGTATTCTGATATACAGTTTTGTTAAAGAAATGTCTTGTCTACTGTGTATACTTTTTAGGGTTCTGGCTGAAAACCATTATTACCATCTTTAGTCGTTAAGCGAACGGGCCAATGCGCTACAGGGAGCATTTTCATTGCCTCTTCTTTTTTTCTACCTTTTTCCTCCTTACTACATATTTTTTATTTATACAATCTTTCCATAATATAAAATACCTCTAGAGCAGCTCTGTTTTCATTCATTCACAAGATTCATGTTCTTTGATTTCTTTTATCTCTTGTTAAAACTGTAGTAATCTGCTTACCGTAGTCTAGTCAAAAGTACCACAACTTACACAGAGAAAGTACACATGAAGTGTATATATAGGTAAGTAGACTATATGATATAAAGTATTCATTTAAAATAAAGATTTTGATAGTTGTAATGCCACTTAGTTGATAGGGATATGTGCACGTGCGAGTGAATGCGTATTTGATGTAGTGGAAATGGAAAGAGAAGAAGAAAAAAGACTTTCTTCTACTTTTTTTTATCTCAAAGTGAAAGGAAACCACAAATTGTCCTTACCTGCCAATTCGAGCCTCACAGATGCTTGTGCTGACTCCATGTCTGTTCTCGCTAAACACTGGTACATTCCGGCATCATCTCTTTGTATTTGGTTTATCTAAAAATATTCACAAGTGATATTTACATCTATTCTAAAGAAATTCTCCTTCTTTCCTTTAAGTACCTATCTAAAAAAAATCTTTAGTTAAAATTATAAATATACAATGTATACTTCTGTGGGGTAGTACAGTTACTTAAAAAGGTATGCATGCACAGAGCAGCAGTCGGGGCAGTGTGTGTAGAGATCATTAAAAAAGTTTCTCGCTCCTTCAGTGCACAAACGAATGCTTTTATTGTGTGATCTGCTCCTTTTCTCTCAAAAGGAATGAGGAAACTTTTAAGAAAAAACTTTCTTCCGGTGCCGGGGAAAAAAAGATGAGAGCTGGCCGAAAATCGACTTTGGATAACTATGTATATTTATAAGAACATTAATTTGCTTACTAGCAAATCTTTTTCAATCGATATAAAATAAGGCAAGGTGAAAAATGTGTACGGCAAAAACATGCATTTCATCTTTTCTGTTTGTTTGGTTAGAGAAAAGGGTCATATTATGATAATATTTCATTATTCGTTAGTCAACAAGAACAAGGAAAGGCGATCAACCTGTAAAATATTTGTGGAGAAGAGTCGAACCCGACCTCCAGGATTTATCACATTCGCGTCTTTGAGCCAGATAATTGACGGCGATGTTGATGATGATGTGACTATGCACCTCAGTTCCACCACTGATTCCAACGGAGCTTTCTCTTGATTAATGGTCAGTGTGACTTGCAAGTTTTCCACGATACGAACATCAAACTCGGCTATCTTCTCCTTACTACTTTCACGTACGCACCGATACTGGCCCGAAAGTGATTTGACAGCTTTCTCGCTCACTAATGAGCTCCCAACTTGGCGAAAAAACATGGACATTGTTGCCATTGCAGATGAGCTACTACCACTACCAAAAGAGCTTCTTGTCCCGCTGCCAAGAGGAACATTGCTACTGCTGCCCACACTGCCACCTCCAATTGATGTATCGATCCCACCAGACTTCATTATAACGCTCCATGAGTTTCCGGTTAACTTTTCCCATCTTTTCATCATTCCGCAATGAAAACGTGTCAGTCAGTCAGTTATTAACACGAAAGATGGGAAACAGTAGCAAGCATAAATGGAAAATTTACAATACAGAGATCAACAATAAGTTTACTTTCTAGACTGTAGAAGAAAAATATATTGACAACTTATGTTAGAAATAAAGAAACATACGTACGTTGTCTCTGTCAAAGATACGTTTTTGTCATTAAGGCTTAAATAAATAATAAGGTAAAGCTGGATTTTATGAATATATGTATATATTTAAGAGTCAGGAATGTCGTTTGGTTAGTTAATATTAATTATGAAATTTTAGACGAAATAACTAACGATCACTTGTTATCCTGTGTCATTAGGCCTAAATTCAATACGTATGTATTGCACTGTACTGTCAATCTCAAAGGATAGTAAATAATAGGCTTTCACAAACAACAAAATCGGGATTCGCGAAGATTATCTAGTGAGTGCTCATTTGAATACTTGAGACTTTTACCTACTTTTTCCTTTTATTCATCCCTCAGGTTTTCTCCTAACAAATTGTCTGGGAGAAAAAGTGCCAGTTTACTTGAGGGACATGGAAATTTGATGCATTATATTGTTAGCTTACCTAATACTAGTAGCAGCAGTGCTGCCGGCGTTGAATGACAATGAGTTTGAGATGGAAGCTGTTGAAGGGAAGAAAAGCTCGTAACAATGAAGCACCAAGGGATCCCCCTGACGAATCATCATGGGTGCGGCAAAGCTTTCAGGAATATTAGTCTCATCTACTCCATGGTCCAGAGATTTTCCTTTTAGAAAAATGAAAAAGGACCCAAAAATATGTAACGCAACAAAGAAAGCAAAGTGAGTAAACTCAACTCACACACAACGATACCTTCTCTACTCAGCTTTTTATAGATTCTTTTGGCTTTTCGGCTCTGGTGCCAAAAAAAAGAGGAATAATGATATCAGAAGCATGTGCTGTACAACAACCACACAACAACAGCTTCATGTGTATTTTAACATAATTTTCTTGAAAAAATATAGAATATAGTATTTGATTGTGCTTATACTGAAAAAAACAGTTTCACAGAATATTCTGATATGTTCCCTGTATCAACAACCGAAAATATGACAAGTTGTGTTGCACATCAGTAAAATGCATTATTTGAGAGCTTGTTGTTGACTGCTAAAGAATGAAAATGTGTCGAGGGAAGTTTTATTTAGTCTAAAAGTTTATACTAGTATGCAACAATACTGCATTCTCAAAAGGTACAGAGTTCAAAACGCAGCAAGTTGCATCCTTACAAACATGTTTAAGTATGTTTTCATTCTTAAGTTCTTTGCAAGTGGCAAGTTGAAAATAAGAATTAAGATGCTACTTATCATAAATAAACTCGATGGACAGAAGAATCGTATTTATATCACTAATGAACAACCAACATCGCAATCAATGATATTACAAACTGATATACTAGTGTTTTCTCCAAGATCGCAATCTACTTGACAATTAGTGCAACAGCTTTTTTGAATTATAATAATTTGTTACCATAAACAATTCTTGTATCAACTAATCTACTATGTTGACACATTTATGACATATCCTAATTCCTAGATTAATGAGTTGAAATACCACGTATTTTGCATAAAGCTCTGATTGTGAAAAGTTCTCAAAACAAAATATTAAACATATCAGAAATATCAAATAATATTTATAAGATACTCGCCGATTTTCCCTAAATAAATCGCCAGCGTGTATTTCATATTTAACTATGAGAGTATTTCAGCTACACTTGGTTGAGTTTTTAAGGGTGAAAGGTGTGAAGAAAGGAAGCTTGTCATTTTATATGGAAACTGGATTTTTCACAAGAGTCACTCAACCCTTTAGGCTGAAAATACGTCGACACTATAATATATTGTATAGCATTACACGCTTTATTTGTATCAGCAAAACTTCTCTTTTACTTCTTAGCTTTTATATCAAAATCTATTTATAGGTTTTTTATGTGGGTTTCATGTGGAAAACGATCACTGTACCTTTCACCGCTGAAATGTGTTACATAAAGCATCTGATGCAGTACTATCACAGCTTTCGCTCCAACTATAATATGGGTAAAATTTGCACATGAAATTATATTTCTTGCAAGTCGCATCGTCGTATGAACGACATATCTACGTTCCATATCTATTTGTGCTAACATCAATGGTAATTTCTTTCATCAATTACAAAGCTGATTGTATCACTCATATTTTGTAAAATATACATAATGGACAACCACTACAAGGAAATCATCCTATTGAATTCTGAAATTCAGTTAACATTTTCATAATGCATTAGAAGGCACGTTATTTTTTAGAGATCCAGAAGACTCGGTACTATACACGAATTGTGAATAAATTTCTTGTGAAAACATAAACCATAATCGTACGTGATTTTCCCGTTTGGCATGCACTGAATGCATCCATCCTTTTCATAATAGAAACTTATGTGTACGTGATATGATGCAAATATGGTGTTCGTGTATGTGTGTCTATGTCAAGTGGTTTCATTTTACTCCAACCGAGTAAAATATATATTTTCTCTTGTTTTCCCCAGAGATGGAAAATGTCTGTGGCCTGCTTCAACTGATAACCATTGATTTATGGCCACACATTGTAAATTGTATTGAAATAGCAAAATAATATGTTGGCACAATAAATAGTATGAAGATTGTACGCGAATAATAATAACTATAACTAGGCAAACGATGACATGATTTTCATGATAGTATAATACAAACATCATACACATTGTTACAAGATGTTTCAACAGAAAATAAACTTGTTATATTCCAACACTGATGCTGAAGGGGTAAAAAATAACAAAGAATGGATCAAACCCTTTTAAAAAGATTTTTGTGTAAAGTGCTAGGTAAATGCGTTGAGGAAACGAGGTCACAATCATATCTAATGCGTTTAATTTATCTTCTCCACTCTGTAAAGATGTAGCTCACTATGTAACCGTCAAAATAGACAAGCGTGGACATCCATCATACAGTCTCTTATTACTTACATTTTACCAAACAACAATGCATTTTCGTCAAGACGTGGAGTATAAGATGTCGGGGAAAATTCAATCCCGTCTTTCTGCAAAGTGCGAGTTGTTATTGAACGTATATCCTGAGGAAAGTGGCAATGTGTTGAGTTGAGTGAACATGCATGCATACACTTTATTATTTCAAAAATAAGAGCATGTGTGTGTGGGCTAAAAGAGAGGTAATGTTGTTAGCAATGCTGACATGAACGGGAAAAGAGTACTTGTATTTATTACCTAGAATAGGTAGAATAAAAGACGAACTACTGATTTCCTGGTCCGTAAGCTTGTGACGCGTCAAGCAAACAAATCTTGATCGAGAGTCTTCATGAGTAAGGTAATGGATGACTAAATCACCATTTGGCAGGACGTGAAATCTTCTCTCCAAATCGTCCTGAACACCTGTGTACCCCAGCCATCATGAATCAGCAAAAAAACAAAAGAAAGAATTAGAATGCTTTGTATTAAAGTAAAATCGGTACGTGTTATCGAAAGGGCAGAATACCAAGAAAGGTGATGGAGCTTTCACTTAAAGCATTGAAGTATATATTATTATGTTTTTATGCAATAAAATGTAAGAATTTAAGATTAAACTACACATATTTACAAGAAATTTAAAACTACGACATTGTGAGAATGAAAGTACATAGCTCTAATTGTGAAGAAAATTAACGTTTCAATGCTATCAACAATTTAAAGCATTTAGTTACTTGTGGTCGGAATTGCTAGAAAAATATCAAGTTTCCACAAAGATTGATTACGTTTGTGATAAAAATGTAAGTTCAAAATGAAGTATTTGAGTTTAAAAGGGATTCACTGGAAAAACATTTCATTAAGTAAATGTTAGTGAACTGAAGTGGTATAACGTTAGTGAAGTGAAAACTGAACTTTTAGAATAACATACAAGTGGTTAAGAGAAACCCATTTCAAGCCATTTATTTAAAACCTCATTACATCCATTTTACAAAGATGGGCTGGACTAAAATGCTCTCATTCTTGTTGCACTGTGTGAGTGAAGACAAAAGGGTTCAAGAGAGCTTTCACCATAAAGACAAATAAGAGGTAACAACCACTATTGCCAAACCTCTGACAACCATTACACAGTGTGAAATGCGCTTCTTTCACAATACCAAATGAAATGAGGGTCATTTCTGGTCATTTATAAAGCAAAGGCGGGTCCTTACCACAACCGCGAACAAGAAGAACATTTCGCAATATTACCCAACCATAGACTCAATATTGTTAGGACTTAGGACAGCAAGTAACCTTTTGTTGGGGGTATTTACTTTTAAATGAAATACAGCCTTACAACATTAGTTAAAGAATATAATAGCTATGATGATAATGGCTGTAATAGAATACTGACAGTTGTGTGTCTAGTGAAAGCAATGTTTTGGATGAAGTGTGAGATTGTATAGTTCTCTAAAGAGTGGGTCATTTTACCGTTTTATAGACCGCCCCCAATAATGTTTTTCTACCAAACGCGAAATTAAAAAAAAAAGTACACAATGATCACCATAAAATGAGTGTTTCAGCTTTCCGATGGGTTTCCCATCCCGTTCCCACCCTGTAACTTGGATGAAGTCCCTGCCCCCACCCATTAGGTCAACTTCGCATTTGAGCAGTAGCGCGACTTTAATTCCAGCAGGTACGTGGCGTGGTATCATCCGGATTCTGGCTGACCACTGCTGAGCTATCACTGCAATTTTTCAAACAAAAACCAACCAATATTAGCATTTAAAATATAAGGCTTTATACCATACTGCAAAATTCTTTCTACAAATATTTCTTTTCGCCATATGCAATTGCACCTACTGAAATCCTTGAATATGATTATTAATTTAGCCACTTTTGACTTCTTAATTCCTGATTCCAACTCAAGAGACGAGACTGTTTTTGTTTGCTCTATTCTATTTTTAGGGTAGAGAAGTCATTGTCCTCCCACACGGAAAACTTTTCTTTTTAACTCAATTTTATCAAGTGCTTCATGCAATCAAAAAGACAATAGAATTTGCATAACCTTCTTTTCTCCAATTTTATTTTAGTTTTCAAAAAAAGTGGGGGAAATCGTGTGTCAGCCTTTTATTCACTAACTTTTAGTTAGTCAGTCGTCGTTATCATCATCACCATCTTTATGTCGCCATCAAAAAGAAAAGCACAGTAGAGGGTATCATGTTAATCTTGGGGTTCCTACAGGTATTAAAGAAAATAAGGAAAGTATGAATGAATAAATAGAAAGTTCATAATTTTTGTCTTTTTTAAAGAATCTTTCCACCTTGTCATCAAGGCTGCTCTTTGAAAATTAAATGATGTTGTTCGGGTACATTTGCATACAAGCAGTTTTTGCTTGTTAACTTTTACATTTAAGCAGACAACTTACTACGTATGCAATCCCTTTGCTGAGCACTAAACTGACTGTTCCCCTTTCAGCATTAATGAAATTGTTGGTTGAAAAGATGTAAGGTGGTATGACATGAAGAGCACGAAGCAGGGGAACACATGGGTTAATAACAAAAGTGAAGCATGAATGAATGTATGCATACAAGTGTACCAGTCAAAAGACGCACAGCTTAAAAGATTAAAAACAAAAGATGCCGAGGAGAGAGGGAAAGTGGGAGAAAGCGAGCAGTAATGTGCTGGGCTTGAATGAAACGTTGTTGGAGGTGTTGGAAAAGTGCTGCCCTATATAGAATAATAACATCACATTCACCAACGATGACAATGCCAACTTGGTTTTATATATGCTATTAACGTTATATACCTTTTACTAGCTTGGAAAATAAAAGAATAGGAAAAGTACTCTGTACTTTTAAATGCACGTTTACCGTATAAACATATTTTTAAAGACATTTCGTTTTACAGAGGACTAGTGGAATATTACACACTTTGTACACATGAACCCCCGCACAAGACTTAACAGAGTTAAGATCATAACAATAGTAAGAGCTACATTTTCAGAGGCACAATAAAAATGAATATATGTGAGTACTAGGCTTTATGAGTGAATAGGCATATATGCAACATGGATATTTTTAAAAACAAAGAAAGTAAAAGCGAGAAAGTATATAAATAAATTTTTACGTGTCTTACCAGCTCTAACTTGAATATCGCGAGACCGTATGGCTCCCACGGAGTTTGAAGCAATACAGATGTATTTTACAGAATGAATATCCTAAAAGTCCCAAAGGAATCAGAAGGAAGAAAGCTCAGCACAAAAAGGTAATTGCATATTTTAATGCTAAATTTTTCCTCATAAAAATGAGTAGAGTGGATGTGGAGGGTTAAGGAGCAAAGATGAAGAAATGTTGGGAAAAGTAGGGAAATAAACGTGAAAATATGAGAAAGCTAGTAAAGGAGAAAGCGTTTTGAAATGCTCAATAATATCACGTTTGGGTGATTATGAGTGTAGGATAATTAATATGGATGTGTGGAGATGGAGAGATACACAAGGGGTAATGGAATAAAGAACCTGAGTCAGTCGTCTTGCGTGTTGACTTAGATAGCGAGGAAGAGGATAAAAACCTTAAATTTTTGCTTTCGCACTGCAGATTAACTTGTTTAATAATGAAATAGGAGAAATCAAAAGAAAAAATTTCTAACTTACTTGTCTATACGCCGCTGGTTTGAATGGAAGGATTATTAACGTAGAATTTACCAAAACTGTTCGAAAATTGTCTACATTTGATACTACTTTATTATCACTTCCTTGCCAATGTATTTGTGGCTTTGGATAGCCATCTGCGTGGCATCTGTGCAAAGAAAAAAACAACAACATCGATTAGTTGTAATTGAGTTTTTGATTGTGTAGTAGAGTAAGAGGTTGCATGAAAAAAAAATCATCTTATCTTATAATTTATTTATAAATGAGACGTAATAAAGATATATCACACAAGCTCATCGATCAAATGTATATATGTATCTACTACTGAAACAGTATCTTCAGTGACAATTGACGAGTTTAGTGCTATAATATGTCAGATTATCGTTACTAGGTCTATTTTCAAGAAATAAACCAATATTTAAAACGAATGTATGAAGGTGGCTGCATAGCAAAATTAATTGTTCATAATTAATTGCGATGGGCAGACAAAATTACCCTACCAACATAAAGATAAACTATCGTTACGTAACCTGACATAGTGTAGCACTCAAACCGTCAATTAAGTATGGCATTTGGTGGGGGTAACCCAACTTGAATTTCTCTTACAAATATATGATTTCGATCGAAACAACATCGCAAACATGTCTATTCACGAATGTTTACATGATGCTGAAAAACATTGAATATTGAATCAAATGGGAAAGTTAATTCGTTTAATTTTTGTTTACATTTTTGACTGTGCTATTTTGCCTTATTGTACATGTAAACCTTGAACAAGGTAAAAATACGATTAAAATCAAGTCGATCGATAAAGTGATATTTGTTCACACTAACTTCATAACAACAACTTGGTTATCTTTTGGTACGTTTATTCTTATATTTCGAAATATGTATGCGCGACATTCAGGTGGTAAAAGA